>JAJIYU010012940.1:0-14191 GCA_030144865.1 Tinospora cordifolia
ATTCATTTTCTATCCAAACTTTAATTTTTACTAACAATACTTACATATTTAATTATTTAATTGATATTCTAAAAAATTAGGGATGTGTTCATTTAAAGGCCACTTGCTTGTTACCGGTACCTCTACTCAAACTTTTTTTTTTTTTGAATTTTTTAGGTTTTCTTTAAACACCAAACCCTCTCCTGCTTCCTCATTGTCTTCTTACTCCTTTTTTAATCTTTTTTTAAATTGAATTTGTTTGTCAGAATGAGTTTCAATTTAAAGATACTAAGGCAAGCATATAAAAATTTTTCTGTATTCTAAAAGTTTAGGTTTGTAGATTTTTGGAGTTCAAGGTATTTCCTTGGATTTTTTTTTTTTTTAAATTTTTTTTGGCCTTTGATGAATGAGATAGTTGTAGTGGGTTCTACATCCATTTAATGTTTTTACTTCTTTTTCATCTATTTTTTTTTTCTCTTGGACAATTATAAACATATATGCATATACACACATTTATGATATATAAGCAGTTGATTATATTAAAAATTAATTTACATCTAAGATTTTGTCAAAATGGCACATCAATAAATACATTCACACCTACTAAATTTTTTTTTGATAATTAACTTATTAATTATTTAGTTCTCGTATTGTAACTTTTTTTATTTAAAATATTATCAGTAATTGGATTTATGATTTTAACCTATAATGTGTTTGGATCTATCTTGATCATGTGTAAAATTACAAAATAACTCTAGGTTAAAATTATATATTACTCTCGAGATTTTATGGTTATTACACCCGTATTTTCATAATTATTTTTTATCAAAATTTATTTTATGGATATGATGTAATTTTGTCCTCATCTATATATAAATATATGTATATATATGCCCTTGATCATTGATTATGGATGATTCTAACATCTAATATGACCTTCAATTCCCTTAGTAAAAAGCTATTAATTAAAGCCAAAAGCTGTAATATTTTTATTTGCAATATTTTCAAAACACAAAGAACATATTTATCATTGTCGAATCAACAACTAAGTGTGAAATGAAAGACAAAGGAAGAGTTTCTAGAAAGGTATTGGAGACAATTTGTCAAATCTCTAATGGAGATTTTTGACATTTTCGTTCAAGTAGGTCATGACCTTCGAATAGGAGCCAACATAGTCCTAATAAATGATTCCATCTCAATTGGAACGAGAACATTTATGAGAATCATGTGCTATTATATATCCTAACCTCTAACATGTATACAAGTAGGCTTGAAACTTGTGAGATGGAGACTCCTAACTGATTTAGTTGATATGGTTTTGGTTTGATTAGATTGGGATTTTCTTTTTTTGGCAGATTATTATGGTGACTTAAGAGTGTGAACGACCTAAATATTATTAAATATAACAAAGCCCTCATCAAATCGTAATAAATATTTATATTCAAGTTGTCTTATCCTCAAAATAGCTAAAGAGTAGTTGTGGCTTTCCTAGACTTAGTTATCGCTTGAGGACTTTGTTTTTCTCATTGATTGTTGCATGATATTATCTTGTTTTCTTTGGTGGTGATGTGATTTGCATTTATGGGAAGCGAATGCAGATATGAATTATAGAACTATGGAAATAAAAATTATTTGCAGCTTTAATATAAAAGTCATCTTACCTAAAACTTCCTAATTTATTGTAATTTGATGTTTTTTAACATAATTTATATTACAAGCAACTATGCCAACCAAATATATTGCAGAAATTGACAGCAGTACCATGCCTAAGAAAGCTTTTGTATGATTTTTTAAAACTATTCTCAATTTAATTTTGTTTCTGCAAACCCATCTTTTCATAAATGTATTCCATCATAAAACACTTGTCATCTTTATCCCAAAAACTTTAGAACCTCCACGTCATTGTTCTTCCCCTTGATATTGACAAAGATTTATCTATGTACTTTTTTGCATGGTTATGGAAGAGAAAAGGGTAAGCTTTATCAATTACCGTCAGTTCATCTCTTTTTTTTTTTTCTTTTTTTTTTTTAAAAAGAAAACAATAGAGAAGAACAAATAGGGCATGTTTGTGACTAGGATAGCTTTCGTCAATTTTTAGCCCTAATGTACTGTTTAAAAGTAACATAGGATAAGATAATTTTTATTGAATCCACTCTTTTATCCTATTATCATAAGATCACTCGATCCCACAATTTTTGGTGGGATTTAATAATTTTATCAATTTTTTTAATTGTTTATATTCAATCAAATCCTATTACATTTTATTATTTAAAAAAAAATCTTGTCCTATCCTGCACACTAAACAGACCTATATAAGACAATTTTTAATGAGGTTAGGAAAAAGAAAAAGTATTTGTGCAGGAATTTGGACAACTTTTATTTATCTAAATCAAGAGGCAAAAATTGATTAATGTATTTTATGAAGAAGGTTATTTTATATTTTTAATCTGGTTTAGACATGTTTTGGTTTTTTTTTTTTTTAAGTACATACTTTTGGGTTGGGTAGTAAGAGAAAATGTGGTGCAGAGCAATTTTAAGGTTGTTTAGTTGCTCCATTTATACTTACTTTTTGATGAATGGATCAAAAGATTTTTCCTTTTTAAACTTTCTAATATTAGCGGATTAAACTGCCTAAACTTTTCCTTTCATACATAAAACATTTTTCCTAATTAAATCAAAATTTAAAAAACCATATGTTACATGAATTTTGTAGACCTATTATCTACTTCACTATTCAATGCATCTCTTGTTTTCGTTGCATCTATATATGAGAAGGATAATGATAGTGTAATTGACATAGCTATATTTTTTATACAATTATTTATAACACAAATTAAGGTATACACGCCATGCTTTAATACAATAGTGTTGAATATTATAATTATATAAAAATACAACTACATTGATCATGCCCACCATCTTGGAATGATATACACATCATAAAGACGATAGGTATTAGCTACTGTGTCCTCGGCTGAGTGTCCCTGAAATCCCTAAACATCTAAGCACAGAAACGAATCTACTATGTACGAGTCCAAGCATGTGAAGCGAATAAAATGAGAAACACCCATTAGGGTTCCTTCAGAGGACATGGAGAACGACGCTAAGAATGAATTCCCAAGCGGTCTTCCTGACTTCCTCAGTCCTGCTACCCGTGATCATCTTCGACCATAATGAAGAAGACCGCCCAAAGAGAGTTTTACCCAAAAGATTTGGGATCAACATTATTCTACAAGATCTGTCTTGTTTAATGACAAGATATATTATTTTAAATTTTTACTAAGATTGGTAACTATCCATACGTGTTACAGAGATTAGAAAACTGATGTGCATCTACTCTTATAAATATTCGTTGATCGTAAGCCTAAGGGAGAATCTCATACCATTTCATCTCATCTAATAAAGAGGGTTTATTCTTAATTTTTTTCTCTCAAAGTGGGGGTTAATTTTCATTTTTACTATATCAACATTACATTAATTAGCTAGTTTCCTTTCCAAGATAGAGAAGATAAAATAGTCACTTCGTAGTACAGTTTATTGGAATAAGCTAGGCATTATAATACACATATAGACCTACCTTTCATAGACTTTATATGAGGTTCCTAGAATTAAAAATAACTTAGTTTTCATTGCTTGGAGATATTTTGTTTATAGTGATATATGACAGCTTTTGGATTTAATATGTGAGTTGTTATAGTACTATTTTCATCTTTATTTATTTTCTATTTCAAGCTTATTGTGTGGATCTTATAACAAACTTTCTAAATATCTTTTTATATATAATAGGTTAATAAATATTGATGTACACTTGTTGCCTTTAAATTTGATGAAATATGGAATCTACATTATATATATATATTGGTTGTCCATATAATTTATTTTATTTATTATTATTTTTTGTTTGGTTTTGGTTGTACATCCATCGAAAGTAACATCTATTAATTTGTATATAGTTTTTAATGCTTAATAAACTTGAGGTTTTCTCTGCTTTCCATAATTAATATTAACTTTCTTATTTTTTTTCAATCAATGTCATACTTAATCTTTTTTATATATATTTCTTTTTTCTTTTTTCCTTTTCAAAGATTATGAGGGCCAGGGATTCATTCAATTTATTAGAAGGCTTACCTAACACTAATTTATTTCTTAAGGTTTTGATCATGTAGGGTGCAAATCAATAAGGTCTATTAATTATTTAATTACCAAGCATTAATTGTGCTTTTATTTTGTGATTATTATTTTTATTGTTTATTTTTACTTAAAAAATCTGAATTGTAATTGATCTATCTATTTTTGCTTAGAAAATAGGAAAATTTCGAAGTATAAATTATATAACAAATAACCTAACGTGTTACTTCTTAGTTTAAATTTTTCAAGGAATATATATGTATAACGTTATTTGTTATTATTTTATGTTAACTGAATTTGTGTTATCATATGTGAAAATTCTTCTGATTTAATAAGTTATCTACTTTGTTATTTGGTCAAATTTAAAAATAAAAGTCGAGTGGTAACCTATATTATACTATTTTTATATTGTTGATATTTAAATAAAAAGCAATATGAAATGATGCTGTTGACGTACTCAAACTATAGAATGGTTTTAAAAATTTGTCTTCTCTCTTATAAAAAAAAAAAAAAAACAGAAAGAAAGAAAGAAAGAAAAGTAGGATGACACTTAGTACTTTTAAATTACCTTTTTCACTATAAGAAAGCAATCTTAAAATTTAATTTTTTTGCCAAGAGAAATTAAATACACTGCACAGATAACCATCCGTCGTCTATATTTTGTAATCAATACACCCTTTACAATATATTTGTATATGTTTCCAAATAAATAGATAAGACATCAGCCTAGAGAAAGTAAGAGAACCAAAGAGATTCTTCCTTATATATAATTTCATGCACCATCATTAACATAGCTTGCTTTTCAAAAAACTATGTAGGGTTTATAGAGCTTGTTATAAGGCTTGTTGAAAAACTCATTGTTGAATTTCATTATAATTTTTAACATAAAGACTATGGATAGAATTTAGCTAATGTTTTTTTGCCCATTTCTATTAATTACTTGCCATGGGATCTATAATATCTTATAATTTTTTTTCTTTTTTTACTTTTACAACAGTTTATTGAATTGTATAGTAATTTAAGTTCAAAAGTAGCTAGCTACTTGATGATAAAAAGAATCTTTTAAATAGTACTGTTGAAGATATCTTTTAAGCACATTTAAAAAAAAAAAGAAAAAGAAAAAAAACAGCTAGTTTTAAGTTTTTGTTAGGTTTTATTTAAAATCAAATCAACTAATGGCGCACCAAACTTATATCCTAAATGAATTCACAATCAAACAATATTGAATTTAAATTTGATTCATTTAACAGTCCCTAATAAAAAATTTTGAGAAGTCGACTTTCAAACAAATCTGTTTGAATTTGAAGATATTGGACAACACTCTTAGGATTCCATAATCATTACTTGCATTCATCTACCAAAGTAGAAAACTTGAATAAGCATTTGTATTTATTAATATTTTTGCCTGCAAATTATATATTGTTAAAAAAAAAAAGAAAAAAGCTCCTGAATAATTTCTCACCAGAAGATAATAATATATTATGTAATGACTTATTGCTATGCATTGAGGGCCAGCGTAAAATTGAAATCAAAATATAGAAAAAAAAAGAAAAAGAAAGAAAGAAAGAAAGAAAGAAAACCAAATGGGTACGTAAACACTGTACAGATCGATTAGAATTATACAGAAGAAACAGTTAATTACAAGCATCGTTCATAATATAATTAGTCAACAGAAGAGCATGCAACACCTGACTAATGAGACCACCCAACGAAATTTCATTGCAAAATGCCTAAGTTTTTCACGAGTGATTTAGACTGATAGGTGAGAAGAAAACCAAATCCTATCAACTTCCCACCAAATAAAGAAACACCAAGAAACTCCATAATAAATTTCAAAATGTTGTTGCTCTTGTTGACCTTGAGATACTAAACTTATGAGACTTTAGCGATCAAACTAGTCAACTCAACTATTTTTTACTAATTAATTTGCTTCGGTGAGAAATAATTAGAATGGTTTCAATTCATTAAATTAACCAACTTTTATATTTGGCTTAGGGCACATCATCGTGTCATAAATAGATTGTATTTATCTGTGTTTATAATCGTATACTTGTATATGACCTATTTAATAAATATACTAATTTAATTTATCTTTTAATTTATCTATAATTGTGTTAAACATGTCATTTTCGAATTTTTTTTACTCAAATCCGTTAACTTCGTGTCGTGTTCATTTTATGTCATAAATTGTTACCCCTAATTTGGCTATTACTGAAATCAAATGTATATATATATATATATATATATATAAAATCAAAACATGTAAATTGAATACTTTTATAATTTCTTAGGTGGATGAAAAATGTATGTCTGTTTTGAAAAGGAAAACAAAGAACAATAAAAGATAAGAGCTTCTTTTGTAACCTATTATAAATACATTTGATTATTACATAATTTCATTTATGACATTGATTTTATAATTTCTAAATATTAAAGGCAATTTTAATTGTGTAATAATTAAAATTAATTCAAAATTAATTTTTGAATTAATTTTTGTTTGAAAAAAATTAAAATTAATTAACTTTGTAAGTATTAGATAAGTAATATACTATAAATATAATTTAGTCACCGCTTTATAGTTTAAGACTTGTACATATCTAGATCAATAAAAGAATAAAATTTTTCTATATTTGTCTATCTGATAAATACATCTTTATTTATTATGTATTACTTTATTTTTTAAAATTACTCCGATTTATCTGTAAATTAATCATTTTTTCGCATGATATTATGTATGATTATATATATATATAATACATACTGATGTACACATATGTCATGAGTTTTACAATCTTCTCAACTAAAGTAATTTCATCCTCAAAATTAAAAAAAAAACAAAAAAAAAGAATCTGGAACACATCTCACATCCTTTTCTTTTATTTTTGTTTCTTTACATTAGTTCTCATTTTATTTTACAACTGAATACTACCACCAGAGCCAAAAAATTGAAGGAGATTATTTCTTCAGCTTTCAGAGGATATCGTTCGTCTAAATTAAAGAGATATATGAATGAAAAGGTTGTGAATTTTATTTATTTATTTTTATTTGATATTAGATTATTTTAAATTTTCATTGTTAGTTTTATATTTTGTTTATATTTTCAAGCTTGATAGGAAAATCACATTTGTGCTTGAAATTTTTAATATATTTTATTTCATATGGATATACAAGAGGTTACAGAAAAAAAATATATTTTTATAGCATAAAGCTTTATGGAAAAAAATTATCCAAAATTTTGACTGAGAAACGTATTTTAGTTGATTATGTCTGAAGTTGCAATTCCAACTAGATTAAATATGTCTGGTTTTAATTTTGATCCAATTTTTGTGATCAAACACAAAGATCAAAATTACAAAAAGAAAAAAAAAACTGAAGAAATAAATTTTCTACTTTGAATATGCTCCTCTATTGCAGCGCAAAAAGAGAAACTGATCACATCTTCTCAAGAAAAATGTGATAAAAATTCACATATTGATATTTTTAAAGAAAATGATTATGACGTAAAATTATCAAAATTATTAGCTCGTAATTCCTTAGAATGGATGTTTCCTATTTAGTGATCAAGGATGCAAAAATATCGTTATCATGATTACGAATGCAAATAAACATTGCAAAGGTCAAAAATATAATTATTGGTGCAAAATCTAACTAACCATAGAAAAAAAAAATAATTCAAATAAAAACTAGAATGGGAAAGACAAAGGATTTGAAGGAAAACCCTTGAAAAAAACCCTCTTAATCACTATAGAAATAATCTTGTTGACTCAACAATGACGTGCCTTCTTGGCTTGCAAGCATGCCTATTTATAAATATAGTGTGCAATAGCTTCAATTTTCGGTTTATCCTAATAACGTAGGGTTCTATTATGACAACAATTGTCCTGACCTTGTGGATCATAATTCCAATTGATTTACATAACTTCCATCTTGATCTTCTACCAGCTTGAAATGGTGGAGCTGTTAGTAAGGCAATCCAAGCAGTTTAACAAATTCATGTGAGCTTGGTGATTGATTTCAGTGCGTTTGAATCACTTGCTGAGTTTTGCAAGCTGAGCAGACACTACAGGTGTCTCTCCATCTTATCTGTCCTCGGACGGTCAACTTCGGATAGTCTCAATCTCTCCTTCATCAAGGGCCTTTCGTTAGGTTGGCCACGCTAGCTCGGCCAGGCTGAGCTGACAATCCAATAATAAACATAATCATGGATGTCAAATTGAAGTACCACAAAGGTCATATATATATGAAATTAAGTACTGGATGGAATTGGTGTATTTCAAAGGACATAACTATGCACGAGAAATGGTTATGATCATGCTTATTGATGTTGAATATGAAAATCATAAAGGTCATGATACATAAAAATCAATGTGAAAATGGTCATACTTATTTATGACATATACAAAAATCATGAGAATAAATGAAAATAAAAATGATAATCTGGAACAAAATTAATATGACAGAAGTCTTTATTACATTTTTTATGAGTACTATAAAGGTTATAAAGTTTAAGAATATGTTGTAGCCACATGTTTGAAACATATTTACTCTTTCATCCAAAGAGAAATACTATTATACTGTAACAATATATATATATATATATATATATATATATAATATGAAGTGTTTGTATGAAATAAGTAGACAACATTGGTTGAATACACACATGTTGCATCACCAAAATAGCAAACATTTATTATAATTATTGATGACAAATGAAGCATAGTTTATATTAGTAATGTTATATATTTTGCTTAACTAGGAAAGTATGTGAAAAAAGGATATTGCATATTAAAAGATAATCCTATATATTTTCTTTACTTATTATTAAAGAAAAATAAAATAGAAACATTACAAGGGCTTCAAATTTTATTTTTCTCTTATTATATTTTAAAATTATGAGGTCAACTTATGCTCTGATTGAAAATGAAAAAAAAAAAAAAATCACACAAATATATTAATAAAATATTCAGACATTTCCTTGTAATGAAGAATTGCACCAAATATTGTAGTTTAGAGGAAAAATATTCAACCATTTAGTTTCTATCAATACGAAAAATTTGAAATTCCTTTTACCCTCAATATTTTAATTATCATAAGGTTCTAAAGCTTCTTTTTACCATGTTCAAGTTATTAAAGAAAAAAAAAACCCTAATTGGGGAGCAAGTTCTTGGCTGTGTCCATCCTCTAGATGGACGGATATATGGGAGGAGAAGGAATAAAAAATGAGAACAAAGATAGTGAAGGAAAAACCATTCTTGTAACATCAAATTTGCTTCATACCACTTTAATTTCTAGCCTTGTTTCTATCAAATTTAAAGCCAACCATTCTTTTTATATATTTCTTTGGCGTTTTTCTTCTTTTATATAAATAAATAATAACTTTGTCCTTTTCTCATATAATAATAAAATAACATGCATGGAAAGCTGACAGACGAAGAGTTTCAATGAATAAATTAATTTCGAAGACCTATCAGCAGATAAATTAAAAAAAAAAAAATTAAAGGTCTTTATTGATAATACAATTCGAGGTTGAGACAGATCATGGGGTTAAAGAAATGAGATGTTGGGCCTTTTACAACAAAGAGGGAATGTGACTTGACAAGTTTTATTCAGTATATCCTATCTAAATACTGTTTAGTCAATCAAGAAGTACTGAAAATTAATAAATTCCCGCAAATTATCATGTTCTTGACGTAAAAAAAAAAGGGTAAAGATAGAACTATTTTTTTTTTAAATCTCAATTCAGACTTAATTACATAACATTATTTATAACCACCATAAGAAGCGTGTTAAGTAAAAGTTATTAGATTGTTATAAATACAAATAATGATTTACCATAAAATTTTAATTAATATTTTTAATAACTTATTAAATTATTATATACAGTAATTTAATCACCTTAATCAATTAGCTTGTAAAGAAAAAATTAGCAACCACAAGTTATAATTTTTATTGTCTAATCTTTTTTTTATTCTGTAAAAAGGAAAAAAGAAAAAAAAAGAAAGAAAGAAAGAAATGAACAAAAACTAATCAGATTAGATAAAAAAAAGTAGAAAGTTTACAGATTGTAAGCATTTCCCACCAAATGAAAACGTCATATCCATATATAAATTATAAGAGGCGACCTTTTTTTATCGTTTCTTCAATTAAATATTTAAAGCTCCTTTTTCTCTCTACATGGTTTTATTGTTCAAAAGCTCAAACTGGTCAGTCTCACAGAACACTATACTGGACATGATCTGCTCGAACTCATGAATGGCACTGCCATGAAAGAAAAAGTTGAATGAAAAGTGACCCACCTTTAATTATTATTTTTTCATATATATATATATAACATTAAGTTTTGAATATTGTTGAAAAGCTGATATTGGGAAGCATCAGAACGCTGCTTTTGCTTCAACTGTTAATCTTAAGCTGTTGGATGGCCCACATCATCATGATCACATATGAAACCTCTCAAATCGGACGGCTGCAATTTTTCATGAATTGCAGAGATCTGATTTTCGGGACAGTTGGGCCCTGCTTGATCTTCCACGTGGCATCATCTTGTGCGTTGAAAATAAAATCAAATTATTGAAAAAAAAAAAGAATGCTTCTTTATATTTGTTAGCCTAGAATACTCATGATGAATTTGGAGGGACCAACCAAAGGATTATCTGAAGATATAGCTAAATCATAATTTTTTTCACCTTAAAATGTAATGATTGTGAAGAATAGAAGTATTACTACTTAAAGTTGATTTTGACTGATTGATTATCATAATTAAATCTCCATTATAATATGACGTATACAAGAACTAATTGATCAAAACCAAGAGAAAAGAGAAAAAGAAGGAAACAACCCAAATTAAAGTATAGTAATAATAGTCATGATAAGAGAGTTTATCCAACTGAAAATCATGTTGCATTTAGCTTTAATGTATTATCATAATGATCTCATGGCTGTACAAAAATTTATCAACTCTGATCTAATAACATTCTCTTTTTCAAAAAGATTAACTAAAGATTAAAGGAGAAAAAGAAGAAGAAGAAGAAGAAAGGAGAAGAAATATCACAGAACCTTCTGTGACAACTCCATGATCATGAGCCAGGCAGGCACCACCCATTGAAGCACTTCAAAAAGGAAAGCTTCACTGCTCTTAATAATCATCTTTAATGGTTAAAAATGCTTGCTAAAAACCACCCAATAAATCCATTATAGCTTCTCATCACCTGATGATGATCCCATATTAGCGAGAAGGTAGCTAGGACATGTGTACCATACATACATACTTGCCCACATGCTCGTAACAACTTATAAAACAAAACCATATCACCACCATCTTCATCAAAGACCAAGCAGAAGAATCTGTGAATCATGATATGATACATGAACATATATGTAGATATATATGATCATCATCATCACCATTCACCATTTTGTATTTAAATAAATAAGAGAAAAAAAAGGAAAGAAAACAAGAAAACAATAAAAGCCCATCTCATCATGATAATCACCTTCAATAAATTTCCCTTCTTCCGACTTCTCTTTCTCTCTCTCTCTCTCTCTCCCTTTCTCTCTATCTTTTCTTCTTGTAGTGTCATATCATCCATATATCACTTTCTGTCTCGCTCTCGCTCTCTCTCTCTCTCTTTCTCTCTCTCTCACACACACACACAATCTTTCATGGAGACCTCAAGCTTTTTAAACCAATATCATTGTGTTTCTTGGAAGGACCAGAAGGTGGGATCGGCATTGCTTTCGGCAAGAACCCAAAGAAGTAGCCTGAATAATTCCGAGAACTAGCTGGATTACCCATGTCGAAAACCTGAGAGTTTCTACTAGAGGCACAACAGAACTGGGCACCGAAGGAGAAGAAAATCAAGGAATACAACAACAAACCTAGAATTAACAAGCTTCTAATTCTTAAAGGATTAGGACTTGTAATAGTAGTAGTAGAAGTAGTAGTACTGATCATCATATACATATAAAATTAAAATGCTGATGAATATCACAGCAAGATCATATGACAAGAAGTAGAAAACGAATTAATGGAAAGAAGATCATGAGGTAGAAGACGAGGAAGAAGATGAAGGAAGAGAAGCGAAAGAAGAGAAAGAAAGAGAGGAGAGCAGGTGGTTTTGTGCAATTGTGAAGAGAATGGGAAGAAGGGGTGGGTGGGTATAAGGGGGTGACTTGTGAATCAAGGTATTGAGATGGAAACGACAGGAGTAGGGTTGGGGATAGGAAACATGGGAGGAGAGAAGTAAATGTGTGTGTGTGTGTGTGTGTGTTTTCCGGAAGGGGGGGTTGGTATAGCTAGCTTCCTGATTTTGTTTAGATATCACCACCACTCATCATAACATATCAACTCGCACAATACATTAATATATACATAAATAACTAGTAAAATCTTGTACCCCTCTTGGAGGGTACTTGGAATAGTACTAGTACTGGTACCAGGACGATTAATTATGTAGTCTGTATAGTTATAATGAAAAAAAAAGGTATTTTGGAGCATTATATGTAGTAATAGATGGAATTTAGAGAGTAATTGAAAAGCAGATGAAAGGAATAGGGGAGGGTGGTTTTGAACTGGTCTTTAGGAGGGAGAGATGATAGGTGCGCTGGACATCAAAAGGAGATGACTGAACAGCGTTACCAACAAAAGTAACATATATGAGCTATATATGTGTACATATATATATCTATATATTACATTTATACACTATTATTTATTGTTAAAAAAGAAAGAAATAAAGAAAGCAATGGGGGATGATGTAGGAAAGAGGGTTGTGTCCTGAGGTTAGGTGGGTGTCTGGTCCCACAATAAATTAATGGCCGACTGGAGGGAATTTGAACTGTTTTTCAATATCAACAACACCCGCACCCCAACTTGTCTCTTACACTACTTTTTTTTATTTTCTTTTCTTCCACAGTAGATTGTGTTTCCTCCCAGTATTATATATTTTACATGAGACTTGCAAAAAACATAATAACATAAATAAATAAATACACAATTATATATTTATATATACATATATATGACACTAATTAAATGATAGATTGATTTATATTATTAGGTTTGGAATGGAGAGGTACGTATTGTATTGTGGGAGAAAAAAAGGACGAGAGTTGTGTTTGTTCTACTTACTGTCAGACTGTCCGTGCGGTTTGGCAGAGCGAGAGAAGTGTTATGGCGATGACGAGATCAGTGTACATTTAATACATGTTGGATAACGTTATCAAACATCCTGTCTCCCTTTCGGCCGTGTGGAATACCCTTCACGTCTTGACTTTCAGGCTTTCATCTAATCACTGTTGATGAACAGAGATTTATCCTATATCAAGTGAAAAAATCTTTTTTTTTTTGGCGTTTTTCCGTCGAGGGGGGGAGCTATGACTTTAGACTTACGTTAAAGTAGTGAGGGAGTGACCTAAGTAAAGAAGAATGAATTACCCTCGAGTAAATGTTATTTTATACAAAAAGCAAAATACATATATATAGTTCAAACATATATATATATTATTGATTGTACATTAGTTTATTGATTATACATTAGTTTAATACATTAAAAATTCTGAAGGCCTTTAAAGACCAACCATGTGAGGTGATGGAGGCAAATGTTCCAAAATCCAAAGGTTAAATCATCCAACTAGGTAAGCATTAAGTGTTTTTGGGCTCATAAAGTTTTTAATTTCCTTTTTTTCTATTAAAAAAAAACTTTTCTATTTGTTTCTCAAAGTAAAAGTGTCGTTGGGTAGCATTACCAAATTCAAGAATCTCCTTTCTTTCCACTTCTTGTAGGCCTAAAAAACTCAATTCATGACCTGGTCATTTTTTGGCCTAAATATAGTACTTCGAACAACCTCCAAGAAGAAAATAACAAAAACTCCTATCTATTAACTTTCATTAAATGGAAACACCCATTTCGCCAAAACAGATTTATTTTTCATAAAATATTTAATTCATAATTCAGTATAAAAATTTGCTCATCATTGTCTAGTGCAATTATTTAATTATATTCTTTTTCATCAAGTTTTATTAGTATATTGTAACCAAGTATTTTAAGGGAAAACTAGAAATAGAATTAATCATAAAGGA
>JAJIYU010012941.1:0-14191 GCA_030144865.1 Tinospora cordifolia
TAAGCATTACTATTAACAAGAGTTAATGCATCATTAGAAATAATTATCCATCGTCAACATAAGTGAAGTTTAAAGCAAACAAAGACAAAGAAAAGGGAAAGAAAACTAGGAATCAGAGGTCCTCTTCAAAAACTTTCACCTCTGTGATAAAATCATTCTCGTCTCCCCCGTCATCGTCATCATTGACTACCGGTGGAGTTGGGGAAGCTGGTAGCGCACATGTCATGGCCATGGGCATACAACATGAAGGAGGAGGATAGGCTCGTGCCATAGTTGGATCAGGGCGGTGTAGCCATTGAGTATTGAAAGCCATCCAATGCATCATGATGTGAGGATCAAAGGGTGGTGTGGCAGATGATGATGGTGCAGCAGCAGTCGAGGAGGACAGTGGTGCGCAAGTAGGAGGAGCAAGAGCGGCTGGGTCAACAGATGGCTGCGGTGACTCTATAGAGGCTTGGTGCCTCTTAGCTAGAGCGGCGGTGAGCATCTTCACAACAATATGATACTTTATCTTCAACAAGGGCTCACTTCTTTCCCAAACGACCTCAGCTCTTCTGCATAACTCGGTGATAAGGGTAGGATGGGGAAGGCCCACGTTGGTCTTGTCAATAGCAGACTGTATAGAGCTGGAAATGATTGTCCCAATGTTGATTGGGATTCCCTTCGTGATGCAGTACACCAACACAACTCTCTCTATAGTGACCCTATTAATAGTTAAGGAAGGAAGAAGGTTTGCACAAACCAAATACAGCCAAACCTTTGTTGGGGTTTGAAACATCATTTTCACAAGATTGACAGGCCGGTCATTGTAATAAATCCAGGAGACCCATCAACACAAAGAGTCCGCAGCACATCTTCCGAATCGAAATGAGGCAAAACAGTATAATACTCGTTCGATGAATTTGTGGGAAGGTCGTACACTTCGTTGATGGCGCCTGCACTGAATTGGACCCACTTCCCATAGACCCAAACTCCTATGCTGTCCCTATCAGCTGTGTTGGCATAAAACTCCTGCATTACCAGAATCACTGTGGTCGAAGGTGCCTGAATGAGCCGCTCCAAATGGCGAGCAGTTGCTACTGTGTCTATGCTAATGTTGCACTCCTCTTGCATTAACATAATGCCCCACTCTGGAATGAGATGTCGATTAAACCGTATAAGATTGAACTACTGCTTTGCGGCAGCCATTTGAAATCGGGCTCGGTCTGCAGCGGCAGAGGTGGTGTTGGCTGCTTCCCTCTAGAAGCAGGATGTTTCATTCAAGGAGGCTGCAAACATAACATTAGAGGGCAAGGAAAAAAACAAATCTTATAAAATAGTGTGGCTATTGAAACTAGATACTAAAAGTGATTCTAGACAAGTTAAAGTGTTCTAGTCCAAAAGCCAATCACTCAAAGCATCATCAATGTCGATCAAGATCATCTAAAGGTAGACTTCACAATTCAAATGCCATAGTATTCAATCAAAATGACAACTAAACACCCTTTAACTAGTTGAAACAAGGGAAACAATAGCCTAAAGTGTTCATAGACAATGACTTTGCAAGACCCTTGCTTCCAATACTTTAGCACTCATTCAAAAATGGATGAATGAATAGGAATTTGAAATGTTTTGAGCAAAACAAGCCATTTCAAGTAAGAATAATAAAATCTAAATCCTAAAACTCACCTAAACATGAAAATGAAATAAGGAAATAATGAAAATTTAAGTAAAAACACTTACATTGTTGCTAGGAAAGGAAAAGAAACTCTAAAATTTGCAGGAAATTGAAAAGCCACAGAGAAACTCTAAAGATTTTGGAATAGAATGAAGAAAAATGACCGCGATCTAACTTTAAAAAGATGCACGGACCATGGTCAGTGCTTTATGGACTGCGGTCCATATGTGAAATTTAAAAATGCACGATTCTGGGTTTTGATCTATCGCGGTCCATAGAATTGCTCAACACTTTGGACTGCGGTATATAGGGTGCTCAGAAAATGGTCCTTTTGGTGACCGTGGTACATGCAATTGTATGCCCCATGTATCTTATGGTGACTGCGGTACACAGAACAAAGCATTCCATGGATTGCAGTAATTACAGTTCCTTATTCTATGGACCACGGTAAACAAAATCAATGATTCTATGGATCATGGTAGGCAGAATTAAGGCAGAATTAAACCTATGAAATCAGTTGAGTCCTAGAAAAATGAAACAAAACACATAGAAACAATCATAAACACATAAGAAAATTGAAATTAGTAGCGGGTTGCCTCCTACGCAGTGCTGTGTTTAACGTCGTTAGCTCGACGAGGATACGACGTTTCAATCTTTAAGTACTACCATCTCCACAATTTTCTTTGGCCTCCCATAGAATGTCTTCAATCTCTGACCGTTCACTTTGAATTTGTGGCCATCCAGCAAGCTTTGCACTTCCATTGCACCATATGAGAAATCTTGCGTAACGAGGAAAGGTCATGACCAATGAGACTTGAGTTTGCCCAAAAACAACTGGAGTCGCAAGTTAAACAACATAACTTTTTCTCAATGAGTTGATTATGCCATTTTTTTGTCCTTTCTCTATAGATGGTGTTATTTTCAAAAGCATTCCGACGAAACTCCTCAAGTTTAACAAGTTGAAGCAGACGGTTTTCTCCACAAGCCTTTGAATCACAATTCAACTTCCTGATGGCCCAGCAAGCTCTATGCTCTAATTCACAAGGTAGGTGACAGGACTTTCCAAACACCAACTGATACAGAGACATGCCAATGGGCATCTTAAATGTTATCCTGTATGCCCACAATGCATCGTCTAATTTCAGAGCCCAATGTCTATAGTTTGTTCCAACTTTCTTTTGTAATATTGTCTTGATCTCTCAGTTAGACACTTTAGCTTGCCCGTTAGTTTATGGATGATAAGGTAATACAACATTGTGTTGCACTCCGTACTTGGTGAGAAAGTTATTGATGATTTTATCGCAGAAGTGTGTACCTTTATCACTCATAATTGTTCTAGGGTGCTGAAACGAGAAAAGATGTTGCGAGAGAGAAACTTCAACACAACTCTGGCATCATTATTTGATGTAGCCACTGCTTCAACCCATTCGGAAACATAGTCAACAGCAAACAGTATATATTGTTTGCTATTCAATGGTGAGAAAGGTCTTGTGAAGTCTATGCCCCAAACATCAAACAATTCGACCTTGACAAAAGAGGTGAGAGGCATCTCATTTTTTTCTGGAAATGTTTCCCTGTTTCTGGCACACTTCACATGTCTTCACAAATTGATAAGCATCCTTTAGCATACTCGACCAATAAAATCCGCTCTCAAGAACATGCCTTGTTGTACGTTGATGACTATAATGACCACTATACGGTGAAGCATGACAATCATAATGGACCTTGTTAAATTCAACTTCCGGAATGCAACGACGAATCACTTTATCAGCACATCTTCAGTAGAGAAAGGGATCATCCCAAAGATAGAACTTGTTTTAATGTATGACGCGCTTGAAGCGGTTGTGAGATAAATTTGGTGGAGTAGCACCTGTGGCTTTATAGTTAGGAAAATCTGTGTACCATAGTGCATTGTCACTAAATTTCAAGAGGTGCGAAGAGTTGACGAATAGCTGCATAATTGGTGAAGACCTTGACATGCGATCCCACAATGTATGACCAAAACTTGTCAGATGCAAAGACAACAATGAACAGTTCCTTTTCAATCGTAGTATAATTCTTTTGAGCATCATCCAACATTTTTCTTGCATAGTATATAGCTCTGAACATTCTTTCACGTCTTTGTCCTAATACGGCTCCAATAGCATAGTCACTAGCATCGCACATGATCTCAAACATTTCCCCCCCAAATTGGTGTAAACATAATAGGAGTAGGCATTAAAGCCTTCTTTAGTGTATTGAAGGCTTCAACACACTCAACTATAAAATTAAATTTGGCTTCCTTTTCAAGGAATCTGCATAACGACCGAGTGATTTGAGAGAAATTCTTGATGAATCTTCAATAAAAACCAGTATGCCCCAAGAAACTACGCACTTCTCGCATCAACGTTGGAGGTGCTAGCTTCTCAATGGCTTGAATTTTTGCCCTGATCAACTTCAAGACCATTAACAGAAACTTTGTGGCCCAAAACAATGCCTTCTCGAACCATGAAGTGGCACTTTTTTTAGTTGAGAACCAAGTTTTTCCTCACAACGAGAAATGACTTTTTCTAGATTAAGCAAGCATTCATCAAATGTTGCACCAAACATAGAAAAGTCATCTATAAACACCTCCATGATGTCTTCAATCATGTCTGCAAAAATTGCCATAATACATCTTTAAAATGTGGCTAGTGCATTATGCAAATCAAAAGGCATCCTCCTAAATGCATAAGTCCCGTATGGGCAAGTGAAGGTTGTATTCTCTTGATCTTTTGGTGCAATGACTATTTGATTGTACCCAGAGTACCCATCTACGAAGCAATAAAAATCATATCCAGCAATCCAATCTAGCATTTGATCCACAAAAGGAAAAGGAAAATGATCCTTGTGGGTAGCTTTGATCAACTTTCTATAATCTATGCACACACACCATCCTGTAGTTGTCCTTGAAGCAATTGTCTCTCCTTTCTCATTTGTGACAATTGTGATCCCTCCTTTCTTAGGCACAACATGGATGGGCTAACCCATGGTGAATCTAAGATTGCATAAATAATTCCTACATTTAACCATTTCATTACTTACTTCTTCACCACATCCTTTATGATAGGGTTGAGTCTTCGCTGGTGTTCCACTGTATGCTTATGTGAATCTTCCATTAAGATCTTTTGCATGCAAATAGCCGGAGTTATTCCCTTGATATCTTCAATCGTCCATCCTATAACAGCCTTATGATCGTTCAACACTTGCAATAACTTCCCTTCTTAAGCAGGGGTTAATGAAGAGGAGATAATGATTGGAAATGATTGTGCTTCATCCAAATAAGCATATTTCAAGTGTCTAGGAAGCGGTTTAAGATCAATGGCCCTAGGAGCCTTTTGAACATCTTCAAATTGATGAACTTCAGATAATGGTGCTTCTAAACTGTTAGGCTCTAGTGGGCATGCTTCTAAAGCTAACACAATTAGCTTCTCATCTTCAAACATAGATTGGGGAAAGAAATTGAACGAGAAATACATCCCACTAAATCATCTTGAAAGCACAATTCATCCACAACCTCAACAATGCAAGAATTTATAACTTCTACCCTTTTACATTTATGCAAGTCACTGGGTAGTTCATTGCTTTGTAGAGATTGAAAACAACTTGTTCTTCATTCACTCTCAAGGTTAACTCTCCCTTATGTACATCTATCAGTGCATGACCTGTAGCCAAGAATGGTTTCCTAAGGATAAGTGTTATTTCACAATCTTCTTCAATGTCTAAAACTACGAAGTCAACTGGAAATATGAATTTATCCACTTTGACTAACACATCTTCAATAATACCCTTTGAGTATGTTAAAGATTTGTCCGCAAACTGAAGAGTGATTGTGGTTAGCTTGATTTCTGACATTCCCAACCTCTTGCACACTGACAAAGGCATGAGGTTAATGCTTACCCCAAGATCACATAGTGCTTTCTCAAAGATTTCATATCTTATGTTGCATGGTGTTGCACAGATCTTTCAATTTCTAAGGAAGTTTCTTTTGAAGGATGGCACTACATTCTTTTGTAAGCTTCACCGTTTCAAAGTCTTCTAACTTCCTCTTTTTAAACGTAATCTCCTTCATAAACTTTGTGTAGTTGGGCATTTGCTATAGAGCTTCTACAAATGGAATGTTGATATGAATCTTCTTGAATATTTCCAAAAATTTGGAAAATTGTTCGTCCAACTTCTTCTTTTGGAACCTTTGAGGGAATGGCAATGGTGGAGACTTGAAGACCTTACCCTCTTGAATGACACTTCCCTTGGCTTTCCCTTGTGATTTTATAAGCTCTTCAATTTGTACAACTGGTTGCCTTGAAACATTCTTCTCGTAACTAACAACATCTTTAGCTTCAATGGATGGTATAGATAGATAGGGTGGGCTTGCTACCTCTTTCCCACTTCTGGTCATCACCGCCTTGCAGATTTCTTTTGGATTGACTTGAGTGTCACTTGGGAATGAACTACGTTGTTGGTTAGACACTATCTGTGCTAATTGTCCCACTTGAGTTTCTAAACTTTTGATTGTGGCATTCATATTTCCAATTTGGATCTCAATGCCAGAAACTCTATTGTCATTTTTGTCCACCTTTCCTGTTAACTCTTTGAAGAACCTTGAGTGCATGTTCATCATTTCATCAAGCTTGTCTTCCAAGGGTGGCTTTTTGTCCTACAAGGGTTGTTGTGGCACAAATTCGGGTGGAAGGTGGGCATTGCTGCTGTTTGCATATGAGAAGTTCTCATGATTTCTCACTCCCGGATGATAGTACTTGGTAAATACTGAATCTGTTCATAGCATTCATTTGCTCGATGGAAGCCTCTTCAAGGTAAGATGTCTGTTAGCTTCAGCAATGGACCACACATGTTGAGTTTGCTGATTTAAAAAATGTCCACTACTATTCTCCTCTTCCACCAAATTTAGTCTATGAGTCATCACTGCAAGTTGAGCATGCAAAGCACTAATTTCATCCACTTCATGAATTCCCACTATCTTGGCTATTCCTCTTTTTGTACCATAACCATATGCTTATCTTCAATGAGTTGAGTGGCATCCGTGGTAGATTTTCCCATCAATGAACCTCTAACTGCAAAATCTACCAAAGCTCTAGTTGGCGATGTAAGTCCGCTATAAAACATTTGTATTTAGACCAAGGAAGGTATATATGTTGCAGACATCGCCTCAATAGGTCTTTGAACCTTTACTAAGCTTCATACAGTGACTCAAATTCGGATTGCTTAAAGGAATTAATTTCACCCCGCAATTGATGCACTTTAGTAGGTGTGAAATATTTTTGCAGAAAATTTTGTTCCATTTCTTCTAATGTTGTGATACTTCTGGGAAGCAAAGTTTGCAACCAACTTCTGGCTTTATCCCTTAAGGAGAAAGGGAAAAATCTCAGCCTAAGTTGGTCTGCAGTTACCCCATTCATCTTAATAGTGTCACAAATCTCCATAAACGAATTAAGATGAGTCATAGGGTCTTTAAGTGCTGAGCCTCCAAATTGTTGTTGCTGCACCATTGTAATTAAGGAAGGCTTTAGCTCAGAGTTATTTGCATTTATCAGTGTCCTTACTATGCCCGAGTAATTGTTGTTCAAGACCGGTTTGAAAAAGTCTCTTAATAGTGCTTTTCTATGTTGTGCTCCTCTGTGTTGTGCTTCTCTATTATTTCCCACACCAAAACATTCACTATCAACTATAGTTGGTACTCGCCCTTGAGCTTCCCACTGAATCTGATTAATTGTTTTCAACAAATCTAGATCGTAAGGGTTACAAGGGCGTTTACTCATGCAAGCCCGAAACACCAAAAACGAACACAAGATCAAGTGTATTCAATGAACTTTAACAAATCTGAAGAACAATCAATTAAAAGGAGAAGATAGAAATAAAATTGCCTTGATTAAGACTAAACCAAGTTCAACTAGTTTTAAGATATTTAACACTATTTTTCCCGGCAACGGTGCCAAAAACTTGCTGCTCACCTCAAGTATACAAGTTCGCACTAGTAGTAACCGGTGAGACTGGATATCATCCTCCGGGAATTGAATTTATTAAAGTATCTTAAATCCCAATTTAATGTTGGTATTCATTTTATCAAGACACCAATTAAGGTTGGTGTATCAATTTCTGAAAAAGAATCTAAACTAGCAAAAGTAGTAAACTCAATTTTTTTAAAACTCTATAAAAAGGATGTCTAGGATAGTAAATGTCGTTGTATGATCTGTAATTCTTATTTCAGATCATGAAATATCTACACTATGAGTTGTAGCACCTATAACTGAAACCCTCTGCCGAGGTGTCTCAATTTCTATTAGTGTTGTCTTATAATGCCCTCTCCCGAGGTGCTTAATCAACAACCTAATGTTATGTGATCGAAAGTCTTGTGCAAACCCTTAGAAAAGTTAACAACCCTCCGGTCAATCAACCAATCTAATTCTATACTGCGACAACCTACCATTAAACCTCTCTTCCGAGTTAGTTTAATGATTTGAACTCATTATGTTTATGGCCAGTAAACATCAAGCATTAAGCATAAATAAAATAGAATAGTGTTTTTAAATTAGTCACTTCAATAAGAAATCATAGTTCAAATTTTGGAGATATACATCCTACACAATTAAAACTAACTAGCTTGACATCAAAGTAATTGAAAACATCAAAAAGTAATGAACAAAGTTAATCATACTCAAAACTTGATCTAAATCTTCAATCCCTTTTTGAAACTCTTGCTTTTGCCTCCTTGAGCCATCACGATCGACTTTTTTCAAATTAGGAATGTTTGGGCTCTAATCCTCTTTCCTATTTATAGGCTCACATTAAAAAACCCTAAAAATATGAGAAACCCAGTAATTAATCGTGTGACCGCGGTCAGCATTGTCTTTCAATAAAAACTCGAATCTCCTCCATTCTGTGCACTGTAGTCAGCTGATTTTTTTCTCAATTCATGTTTTGGTTACTACAGTCACTGGATGACTGACTACTGCAACCAATAAGTTAAATCTTCGTTTTGTCTTCTTTTGGCTACCTCGATCATCAGTTATCCGACTATGGTCAATTGATGTTTTTCTCATGATTTCCACACCTCTTTGCCTCTATATGATGCAACTCTCTCTTGGCTTCACCCCGAACCTACAACACACTCGAAATCCTTCCCTAGACATCATTTTCTCACGAAAAAGCTTTAAATCATGAAAACAAGGCTTTAAATGCAATTCCCTAATCTAGATGCTCATGCTACTAATTATGCATAACTTGTCTAATTTTCCTTTTATTTCTTATAAAATACAATAAATCACCTATACTAATGTTAACCTACTGTACAACTAACAGGCGCCCCTATAGAGGATCTGAGGCCGCCATACATAAAGTATGAGCTGACAAATCCCTACGACATGATATGAAAGTATACCTAACCATCGGGTACACCTGCTCGAGTGGATTTATTATTGCCTTGTAACCTATTGAAAGCTTGGACATGTATTTTTAGCATTAAAAATTATTTTCAAAATAGAAGATGCACAACTGCATTGTGGATTTAGCATATGTTAACTGTTGCATTTATTCGCATTATTATTACTATTGTGCATGCATACATGACATTGTTTTATAGAATTCTTGTTCTAAGTTATAGATTAGGCTACATTACTTACTGAGCTGTTGTGGACAAATTGACTCACTACTATAACATTTCAGGTTCTTCTTTTGCTACGAATAAAGGGAAGAAGGTAGCTATTGCATAGATTGTACTTCCTTTATTTTGGTAGGTTTCATCACATGGTTTACTATTTTTGAGAATTAGTACAATGTACAAGAAGTAAGAAAAACATTGTAGATATTTTGACTATCACATTTTCGCTACTGCTACATAAAAAAATTGTATGTAAATACTTTTTGTTTAACTAAAAAAAATTCTACTATAATCAATTGTATAGCTACTTGGGCTCTCTTATGATTACTCTGATAGTGTTGTCTATGATGTTGTGAAGAGGCTTAAAAGTGTTCGGGTGAGCTCAACTTGTGAGTAAGTTTGTCAAGGCACTATGCTAGTCGGCTCGCCCTTCACCCTAAGGAAGGGGTCCTGACATCGACAAAGAGCGTAATTCTCTAGAAATTCTTTCTTCTCTTCAGTTTTCTTGAGTAAATTTTCTTCTTCTTTTGAGATTTTCTTATATTTTTCAATTAATTCTAGTTAGATTTATAAAAAGATGCCTTTTATATTGATATTAAGTTTTTTTACGTGTATTTCCTAGCCAATTTTATGGTTATAATGAGACTAATCACCATTCAAACTATAGTAAGGTCATAAATAGAAAAATCTCTCAATGTAATCTTTTTGATAGTATGAGCTCGAAGTCAAGACTTTGGATTAATTTGCATTGAGTTTTTTCCATTTAATATTAAGTTTTAAACGTGTTTAATTCAATAATCAATCAATAGTTGGAGTGGCAGTTTGATACCACATGAGAAGGTGGTTCTAAATCTTGACCAAAAACTTTTAAGGGTATTTTGTCAATAAATATACTTAATTTGACAATTTACAAAAATAGTTTTTAAAAAACTTAATAAAAAATAGCGTGTATTCACAAGTGACAAAATATCATTTCATAAAATCTAGTTTTTTTATTATAATATTGTTTTGATTTTTTTAACACAACCTTGGTTTGATTGATTATATCCAAAATAGTTTGCCAACACCTTATAAAGAAAACTTGTAATTTTGAGATAATAATAAAAAAAAATTGCAAGCTTTTAGTTTTCAAATGGTATTCCAATTTTTCATGTCACAAATCAATACAATATCTTTTAGTATTTGGATGATTAAAAAGAGGAGACAAATGGATTCCCGATCCCTTATTTTGTAGTTTCCATTTTATGAGAGAGAAAAAGTGAAAAAAAATTTACTTATATTTCCTCTTCAAATAAATTAAAGAAAGAAAAAAGATTTATCTAATGAAATAAACAAACACTATTTAGAAATATCTCATATTTCATTAACTAAATGATTAAAATTATTCTTTTCAAGTAGATTTTATCAAAATATTGTTTAGACGAGATTAGTTTGTAATGATTTGGAAAAAAAACGAGAAAGTAAAATTTTCATTTGATTACTAGAATTGCATAAAGTAGTATTTTTAACAGTTTATTTAAAAATGTGTTTTGTAGCACAAATAAGAAGAAGATTTCATTAAATTATTCTTCAAAGTGTTAATCCAAGTTTTATATCAATGTCAAAGTGATGACAAGGTATATTGACCTCGAATCCATGTAAATGATTGTAACACCCCACCTTTTGAGACCCATTAAAATTTGACAAAATTTTAAGAGTTGCCCTTATTTAATATGATACATTTAGCTAACTATATAAGTTAAGATCTTCGAGAGACGGACATGCTACTATGTTTTCTATCTACAATTTATGTCATGAATCTCAACGGGTAATGAAATAGTCATTGTCATTTTTAAGGCATCTAAGTTTTTAATCATTATGATTAATATACCCAGGGCATGAAACAGTATTATACTAATGGAAACCAACGAATTTGCCTACTTATACCTTACACACTTAAGATATACATAAATCTAATCAAATATTATCTTATTAAAGTAGTGTGTGGTATCCAACATTTAGCTATTCATATATAAAAATAATTAACTCTAAAATAAAGTCCTAATATTAATAAGACTCCTAATGAGTATATAGTTGACTCTCAAATAAAATGATCTTATATAATAAATACTAAACTTCACTAAGATCTATTATTGAGATACATCATCTTTAATTTTTACCTGAAAAAGAAAATAAAAGGTGAGCTCAAAGAGCCTAGTAGATTATACTAACATATCATAAATATTATAAAAGTCAATATACCATACATTAAAACATTTATCAGTCATTAAATGATTTAAACACTAAATTCTTTACAGTTTTTGTTAATATCGAAGGGTTCAACCCTGAAGCCCCTTTATGGTCCAGGAGATCAATCGTCCCAAGATGATACCAAATGACTTATCATTCAATCCGACCCCTCTATGGAGTGATGTCTAGTTATAACATTAGACCTGTCAAAATTAAAATTAATGATCATGTATGTGATCAAAGATCAATTGGTCAAAGCCAAATCTAATAAATATTTGAGATACTCATGATGACACCTAATTGCTAGTCATTGCGTCAATATATGGTTCAACTCTTTATTATTTTTTGTTTAGTGTGACATACAAACCATATTTGTAACACCACAGTTCCCGAAATTTCATCTCTAAAGGCATAATTATTAGAATGCCCTTGTCCACCAATATTATTTACAAAAAATGAACCTGATAAAAATTATAAAAAAATGATCATGATTTCAAAATTATATTCTAAATGTCAATAGGGCCACTTAAGATGGGATGTTGCAAAATCTCTTTTCTTTGTTATCTGATCATCTCCTAGACTCACCATTTCATATAGTACATTATCATCAAATTATGAAGCAATATAGTGACATCAAGTTATTAAACAATGTTTATCACATGAAAATAAAAATATTCAAATTAATAACTATTACACGGTATCCAAAATCCTTACCAAGATCCTTTAATAGGTAACCATATTATCAATTAAGAGTACTATCTCAACTTCACAAATCTAATATTTATCCCTGCAGCTTACATAATTTCAAAAAGACTACTGTAAAAACATCTTCTTACAAATCCTCAACGACTCCACCTCACTAGTTATCTAAGGGGTGAGCTTAAATAGCCTAGTGGATCAAACCAAATATTCTATTTATTATTTTAGTCAAATATTCACATACATGTCAAACACTTGTCAATCATTAGGGGTTTCAAACTACAAGTTGTAAATCAAAAGAAGTATCCTTAGGATTTCCTTTTCTTAGATATAATATCTATCAGTCTAAAGTTTACTCCAATGACAAGGTAAGTATCAAACCCTTAAGGACATCTCTTAGAGAAGAGATCAGACTATCAAGGACACCCCAAAAGTAATGTAACGACCCGTATTTTTGGACAATGAGTCAACGGGCTCAACATGCAATTTCATATAGTGAAGTAATGAATTATAAATAAAAATACATGATTTTACGACAATTGTATAAATTAATGAGTAGTATTAAATAAAAAAAGTAATAACAAATTAATACTAATAGTGGGAGCTTAGTTAGAAAAAAAATGAAATAATTGCCAAATAGTGGTATGGATAATAATAATGATTAGAGTGTATTTTTACTCAAAGTAAAACTACACAATATATATATATATATATATACATCATTGTGTTCATATCAATGAGTAGAACACAAATATAAAGTTTATTTGTACTAATGTGAGCCCTAAGAATTTATATGATAATTGAAAGTTGTCATGTACGTGGTATGTATATTTACATTGAAATTTTAATTGACGGGTACTAAAATGTAAAGAATGAAATTCTGGACCAAAACTAAGTTTTTAGAGATCAATGGATATATTAAATTTGTATTTATGCAAGTAGAGGAAAATTAATAGATTAATATATATATATATAAACAAGGTTATATATGTATAATTAATGTTAATAAAGTGTTGACTGAATTACATATAAGATTATGATTAATTGTGTAATACCAAATGATTGTTCTAGAATGGCTATTCCTCACAATCACTCCTTGTGAACGGAATTCTAAATCTAGGGTAGTAGATAAGTCGACTAAGGAGGTGCTTTAGGAGAGGTAGACCCTTCTAGGAGATTGAACTAGAATGCATCAACAGGGTTTTTCCCCCAGAGATGCTGAAAAATGCAGTTGAGAAGACATTTCTTTCTGGTTGCCTGGAGTTTGCCTTCCACCCACCCCCAAGGAATCGTCATGCAATAATCTACTCTAATAGGCTGTCTCGAACAGCCCTTCCCCTGAGAGTGACCGGAGTAAGCACTGATAATAGTAGAGTAATTCCCTGCCAGCATAGGTGGATTTGACAGATAGGGCTCACCAGACTTTTATGGATGCAGGGAGCACTAGAGACAAGGATTGGATTGATTGGCATTACTAAAGTAGGATTTCCCATTTTTTTTATAGGTCTCCCTCCTGCCTTGTGATCATAGGAATTCTTTTGGGTTGAACGCATATTGACCAATGGGGTTGCGAATCCGTACTGGCGATTCTAGTGCGACGACACCTCACGACCTAGGGCCGGTTTAAGTCACCAACTTGAGTGCTCAGTTGCATCGAAAGCCTTATGGTCACTCGTATCTGCCTATCCGCTGGTAAGGCTCCCATAATCTTCGGTTGGGGCTTCCTAGCCTGTATATGTTGTCAATCTATACAGACATAACATAGGGTGATCAGCTAGAATAAATATAACATTATATATATAATCTTGTATAACATTATCAATTAATTTACATGAAAAAAATGTGTAACACAAAAAATAATTAATTTTTCCTATTTAATGTATTATACAACAAATTTGTGAAGATGTACTTAGTGTATGCCAAAAGTGAAACACGCGTTAACAGTATAAGCTTTTGGTATTTGGTTTGATTTT
>JAJIYU010012942.1:0-14258 GCA_030144865.1 Tinospora cordifolia
ATTCTTTAAATCACTCATAGACATGAGATATTGAAAAATGGAATGTCAAGTGTGTGTCACTTGTAAAGTAGCATGGACCCAACCCACATATTGGTTAAGTCCACTGTCAAATAGAACGGTGGTTAGGTCCAACACTCAAATCAAAGAAACATGGGGGTTGGGGTGTTACATGACAGGTTGATGCCAAGTGGGCCCTGTTTACTTAGTTAAGAGCATCAAGGGATTAAAGGCCCTTTTGGTCTGAAACTCGACTTAAACAAATTGTTGTTTGAAACGCCTAATGATTGCAAGTGTTTGAATTATGATTGTGTTCTGAGTTTGAATATGAAAGATGGTTGTTTGAAAAGGATCCACTAGGTTATGTGCTCACTCCTTCCTTTCTTATTTTTCAAGAACATGAAACCCATGGAGCAATTGTATATGGATAGTTCTTAGATAGTTTCTACCTTATCATTATATTTTTTTTAATTTTTTAAGGGCGTGTTGCCTTAAGTTTTTATGCATTTCTACTGAAAAGTATTTTGAAGTTGCCAGTTGTAACAATTAGTTCTTTTTGAGAAGTTTAGTACTTTCAATTATTCTTTCTATTATGAATAAAATAGTTTGAATTTCTTTATCTCTTTTAATTTTCCTTGATTTTATTGAAAGTTTTGTATTCTTGAATTTTATACAAAGGCACAAGATATTGAAGAGAAAAGAACAAGTGAGTGTCACTTGTAAAGTAACACCGACCTGACTCGCCATTTTGTTAAGTCCACTGTCAAGAGAACAGTGGTCATGTACAATGCTTAAAGATACGAGGGTTGGGGTGTTACATCATCTGTGCTCTTAGCCCTTGTAGCGTTTCCTCAGGTTCTTGCCATTATTTACAAGTCAAAAGCCATTTTAGTATCTGATAAAGTATCATAACAGAGAAATTCCAAGGAGAATTATAACCTCATTTCAAATCAATCTGGGTGTGCACAAACATCTTTCTTTATCCTTGGGATACAAAATGGTTTTCTAGACCTATAATAATAGTTGTCTTTCCTATGTTATTTGTTATGCCAACTATCTCATGTTTTCATCTCGTTCATCCTATCATGGCTCCAGATTCATGTCTTTAGGTTCTCAATTTGTTCAGTGACCTATCAGTTTATTCTTCAAAGTACTACTCAAAGATTTTCAAGGTCTTATAATGTTGTTGGGTACAGGGTTTCAGTTTTATGATCACAAAACAAGTGATATACATATTAATGAAGTTCAAATAAATATAGCATGCTTTCAAACAATCATTCAATCATACAATTTCATGCTAGCATAAAAAAACTTTCAAGCTTCCATCCACGCCTCCAAGTTCAAGCATCCCAAACCACTCTTGCCCAACAACATAGACTTCTACTTAGAAATCTCACTATATCCAAATAATTTCGCAAATGTTTGGATGACTAAGGCCTACAAAGCCTTACTATACTTAGTCATCTCATACTACCTAAGCATAGGGAAACAAGCTCTCCCAAAATCATTGATCATTCACCAAAACATGGCCCGTCAATCTCTGAGTCCAAGATTCCTCTATACCCCCTAATTCCTACGCATCTAATATCACTTAGAAACCAGAGACATGTGATCTTCCCAATCTCGTGTCCTGACCAAACAAGTGTTTCATTTTCATACATTTTTAGTCTCTAACCTATGATCTAAAAGTTTTCATTTATGAGCCAATGTGTTACCCTTGGTAACACCTAAGTTCCTACCTATGGTTTTTTTCCTAGACCTAGGGTCCAATACTTGACTGAAAGGTTCCTCAATCGAACCAACAACCGACATCAATTTGCGATACCTCCTTTGATACCACCTTTGTACTCTAATAAACTTTTTGCTTTGTATTATAACACCCCCTCCATCACTGATGTAATTTTCTCTAAAATTTTTTATAAAAAATTTTTAATTGATAGAAAATTAATTTGAAGTGTGTTTTTCAACTCTAACGACTAGAATGAGCTGGTGGGACAACTTCTAGGACAGACAGCGAGAGAGGGTCTACTTAGAATAACCAGCATCCCTGAACAGAATAATTTATCTCCCTTTCAATGTTTGGCTTTACTTGGGACAAAGCTTACCGACTATCAACTTAACTCATAATCTTCATATCCAAACAAAACATTTAAAATATACTAGTAATATATGTATATATATATGTGTGTGTGTGTGTGTGTGTGTGTGTGTGTGTGTGTGTGTGTGTGTGTGTGTGTGTGTGTGTGTTTTGAAAACAAACTTTGTTACTCAATAATAATTTTAAAAATGAGTATATCAAGTAAATACCAAGTTTATACTCTAAAGGTTCATTATTCAATCGAAAAATAGGAGGCAAGGCATTGCTTAAAACTCTAAATCTACTCGAAGTAAACATCTATCCCAGTACTCTATAGCCTAGGCTTTGTACCAAAGGTGGTATCAGAGTAGGCGCCCTACCCCATAACCTCCTAACTGCGCTATGATCCCCCCTTTAGAATCAAGGTAAACATCTTGCCCAGTTTTTCTCCAAACCCATCTTTGATAGTACCTTTGTAACACCCACCCCCCCCCCCCCCCTTGTGGCCCTTGTTTTGGAGGACACAATTATCAAAATGCCCTTGAACAAAATATGTAATAAGTTAACATCATGTGTGAAACATCAATCATAATATCAAGGCCATTCGATAGGCTAGACGTCACTTTATCTCTCTTTCTCTTTTCTTTTTGGCCCAAATCCATGAAACTTCCTATGCGCAAGGACTCATACAGATTCCACATAAAACATTTTGAAATCCTCAGTTAAAACAAACTAATAAAATATCACCATTGAAAATATCTTCAACATTCAAGAGGTACAAGGACCTTTGAGTTTATTCTAGCAAACAACTTTAAGAACTGAAAGGGAAACTAGGACCAACATGTCTGACTAAAATTAAATTAGAAAAGAAAACTCTAAAATAATTAATAAGGGTAGACCCACTAGCAACGCAGCCTCTGGTCACTGATGTTAAAAAGAAAGGGGTGAGCTCAAAGAATCCTGTAGATCATCCCAAATATTTAAATCATTATTTTAATCAAATAAAATACACATTTCAAATATTTTCATAGATTAGGTGATTCAAATAGTTGGTTATTTATCAATTGACATCAAGACTAAAAGGAATCTACCTCAATGTTCCAGAACTAGGTAGTAAGGTCAATCTAAATGTTCAAACCCTTCCCATCCTGTGGGGTCAATCCAAATGCCTAGTTCACCAATTGAGGAAGTGGGGTCAATCCAAACTCCCATTCCAAATCAAGAAATAAAATAACCAGCAAGCTGGGTCTGGGTTGGAACACTCACGATGAAATCCATTACGTCACCGATACATGGTTATAATATTTGTTAATCTTTCTTTAATAAAAAACAATCTCACTAATAATAGTTTAATTAAGATATATCTTCCAATAATAAACATGTGAGCATCATAAACATGATAGTCATCGTTTCATAGCAATCATAAGCATGTTAACAGGCCATTCATTGATCATGATATCACATGTATTACTAAACTCATGCATGAGCATTCATCAATCATATATCTCTAGGAATGTATATTCAAAGCATAACATGTAGATTCAAAACATAATCCTAGACCAAGCAAGCATACATGCACACTTTATTTAAATCAAATAATAAGTTGAAATCAGGAAACCATATCCACCTTATATCTTTCGTTCCTTCTTATCCTTGTATCGTTTCTCCAAGCCTTCTTGAGCCTTTAACCTTAAGGATTAAGGATCAATTCATTGTTTTTAGTGATTAATATGTGTTAAATACTTTTAAACTATGTTATAATGATTCTCTATCCTATATAGTGTTAAAATGTGCAAGGATATCTCGTTAGATGAGTCTAAGTGTAGTCTTGCTTCTGCATACCATGGTAGAAAAAAGAAGTAACGCAGTAACCATAATGCATAAGTGAAAAATGAGAAGTGCAGAAGCACTACCGCATTAGGCTATCATAGTAACCAGAGGGAAACACTGTAGAACAGACACGCTACTATGGTATGGTTGTTAGTTGCATTGCATGCTAACATTATTATATATATTTTGCATGAGTTTAGATAAAAATATAACATATTTATTTATAATTAGATGCATAAGCATTTTTAAGAGCATTGCATGTATTTATGCATTTTGAGAATTCTAATATGGTTTTTATGTATTTATATTTGTGATTAATGCAGGAGGAAAGGATTTTTAATTGCTTGTGCAGGATTAGATCCAAAAGAGATGGACGAACAAAGGAATTAAGATGGAAATACAAAAGAATGTAAACTACAAGCTCAAAACAAGGCTCATTCAACATTATAAAGCCCAAAATCAAAACTTGGTCCAGTCGAGACAATCATCATGTGTGCATGAAGAAACTTGCAATTGTGGAATGGCAAAACATGTAGTTATGAAGAACAATGGATGGGTCGACTGGTATGTGAATTTGGGGCATGAATTGGAAGTATAATTGCAATGGTAAAATAGGTAATTTGAAGACAATTGCACGAGCACGATAAGAACAAAATTTGGAACCAAACTTGTGCATAATTGGGAATGGCACATTTTGTAAATAAGAGGAAAAACATGGATAGATTGGAAGAAGAAGGAGACAAGAACAAAAGAAAAAACATGATCTAGGTGGCAAAATTGTAAATTGAGAGCAAAGCATATGGGTACGACTGGAATTTGGCACACAATTTCAGTTCTTTTATTCCGTATACGAGTAGAAATCAGAGTTAGGGTCTAAATAGGAGTAAAACTTGCCTGTATAAAGAGTACGTATGTATAATTTCATATTTCATTAGTCAAGTTGTGGCGTGCATACATTGATGGCAAGAAAGAAAAGAAAACAAAACTTGGATAAGAACTAAAGAGCAAGATCAAGCTTCCAGTACGATTTTCTCTTTGTTCAATTCTTTGATTTATAATTTCTCATATATATCTGACTAGGTATTTTTATTTTTATGATGTAATTTAGATTGTAGAATCCTTTGATTTTTTTAATTAATTTATTTTTGATGTATTGTTTTTTCTTTTGTGATCATAATATTTCATATTGATTGGACTACAAACTAATCTCAGCTTGTTGAACTAACTCGGGAGAGAGGTTTAACAATTGGATAATTAGAGTATAGACTTATCTAAATCAATTGATCAGAAGGTTGTTGATTTTATAGAAAGTTGCACGTGATTACTATATTTATTGCATTGATTTGTTGACTGTATGCCTCGAAAGGGGGTGTTAGGCAATTTGACTAATCGGATCAAGGCGCCTCAGGAGTGATTACTAGTGTTATAACCTACAATAATAGAATTTAGATTAAGTGAAATAAAGTTTAAAGATGAATACATGATATTTTACTATTCTAGAAACTTAATTCATATAGCTTTTGATTTAAAATTCCCTTACTTTCAATTTGCTTTTAATTTAATCTATGTTTTTAATATTTAATTTGATTGTGAACCCTAATAAAATTGGGATTTGAAATATTAACCACATACCTTTCATAGAGGACGATAATCCAGTGTTTACCGTATATTACTATTGTGATGTTATAGACTTGCAGTGATCTCAACAAGTTTTTGTTCTAGATCACTCAACTCTGTCGAGTCTCTGCTCATCCAAAACCTGAAACACCACAAGCAAAGAAATAGATTAAGTGCAGCGAGCCAACGAATTAAATAATAAAAAGAATAAAATAAAATACCTTAATTAAAATTTACCCAATTTCAATTGGTTTCAAGATTATTAACATCGTCCCCCTGCAACGGTGCCAAAAACTTGTTGAGATCACTACAAGTGTATATGATTGCAATAGTAATATATGGTAAATACTAGATTATCATCCTCTTGGAATGGTATATGGTTAATATCTCAAATCCCAATTTAATTTTAGTCTCAATTTTATTAAGGCTCACACTCAAATTAAATATTAAAAACTTAAATTAAACCAAAAGCAAATTGAAAACAATTGGATATTGAATCGCAAACTACGTGAATTAAGATTCTAGAATAGTAAAATATCATGTATTCACATTTAATCTTTATTTTAATTAATTTAAATTATGTTCTTGTAAGATATAGCTCTAGTAATCAAAACCTTCCCCTGAAGCACATTGATCTTATTGGTCAAATTGCCTAATACCCCCTCTCGAGTACATTCACTAAGCCAACGCAATAAATATAGCAATAATTTGCAACCTCCTATAAAATCAATAACCTCTTGGTTAATTGATTCAAATAGGTCTATACTCTAATTATCCAATTGTTAGACCTCTCTCCTGAGTTAGTTACACAATCTGAGGTTAGTTTATAGGTAGCCAATCAATAGAAAACATTATGATCATAGAATATAAAACAAGACCTCAAAATAAATTAATCAAAATAAAAATCAAAGGACTCTATAATCTAAATTACATCATAAAAATTAAAATACTTAGTCAAATATATATATATATATATATATATATATATGTATGTATGCAATACCCTGAAAACTCTATATTTAATTAAATGAAATTCAAGATCAATTTAGTGAAATTGGGTACAAAATAAAACCAGACTCATTTCAATGCTAAATTTGTTTAACACCCAACCCCCGTATCTTTAAGCATTTGACATAACTACCATTCTATTGACAGTGGACTTAACCAACTGGCGGGTAGGGCCGGTGTTACTTTACAAGTGACAGACACTTGTTCTTTTCTTTTTCAATATCTCGTGCCTTTGTATAAAAATTCAAGAATACAAAATTTTCACTTTAATAAAATCAAGGCAAATTAAAAGAGATAAAGAAATTAAAACTATTTTATTCATAATAAAAAAAATTGAAAGTACTAAACTTTTCAAAAAAAAAACTAATTATTACAGCGAAAAACTTTGAAATACTTTTAGGTAGAAAAGATTTAAACTTTGGGCAACATGCCCTTAAAAATTCAAAAAAATTATAAGGTAGAAACTTTCTAAGAATTATCCATATTCAACTGCTTTATAGGTTTCACATTCCTAAAGAAATAAAAAAGGAAGGAGTGAGCACATAGCCCAGTGGATCTTTTTCAAACAACCATCTTTCATATTAAAACTCATAACATAATCATAATTTAAACACTTGCAATCATTAGGCATTTCAAACAACAAGTTGTTCAAGTCGAGTCTCAGACCAAAAGGGCCTTTAATCCCTTGATGCTCTTAACTAAGTAAACGGGGCCCACTCGGCATCAATCTGTCAGTGGCACGTGTCAATATCAACCCGTTACACATGGTGACTCACAAGACATTGTGGTACACGACCCTCAAGTACTTAGGTCTGAAACCATATGACCTAACTCATATAAAAAGAACATCCATAGCATCGCCTTGACCACTATGATGGTACATGGTTATTATCACCATTGTCTCAGCTTAACTCTTATATCATGATCTCATAAAATAAATTTTAAAATATGAAGTAAAACTAAAATTCAGAATATATACAATCAATTCATGAAACACTTATAAGACATGCATCATACTTTAATTTAAAACCCTAAGCATGATACTAACATGGCATGGATGATATAATTGCTTAAACATGAATCAAAACTAAAAAACTGAAATAAACTTTTAAAATTCTAAAACTGAAATTGAAAATCTTTTATTTCAGTGAAAAACACACAAACAATGAGTATGCCATAAATTTAAATAAAGGGTGTTTTACAAATCACTTACACCTTGTGACGCTTTCTTCAAAAATGTTTGCAGCAATCCCCCCACATACTTAGTGCCAATAAAGATCACCCAAATTAATTTCCTAACCCAAGAGAAGAACTTCTCACACTCAAGAGAGAGGAAAGAAAGGTGGGAAGAGGTGTCAAGAAGAGGGCTTAGAGAAAATAAGAGGAAATTTCAACTCTTATTTTTGGAATGAGGGAAGTGAGAGCCTAAGGGGGGTTTATATTTTTTTTAAAGGGGACAAAATAGAAACTTTTGAGTTTTTCTCTAACTAAAACACATAAATTCTCTACAATTTCGTACTTCCTAATTTTAAGGGGAAAATAAGTATTTTTCAAATTTTTTTGAAATTTAAAAATTAATTTTTGGTATATATCTCAGTTTTTCAGTATTTTCGGCGAATTTTTGGTTGATTTTCGCGCTTTTTTTGTATTTTATAATTTGGCTATTATTCAATGCATCGGATTGTCCTTAAGGCACGCACACAGATTTGATCGGAGGGTCAAGGTAGGCACGAACGGAGTTGCACCGTGCGTTTTCGCAATCGTGGTTTCGCGGCTTTGATCACGATCGTCCGATCGTCCTCGATCATCTTTGTCCATTCGATCTTCGTTATCTTGTGCGCTCAGGCATTGATGCGGATCGTCTTGTGGCCATCGGATCGCGAGATCATATTCAGATCTACAGTTTGCAGCCATTGGATGTGTTTTAAGTTATTTTTCTATGATTTTCAGCCGAATTTCATGTTCTATTTTTGAATTTTTGCCAAATCTTAATCTAAATTGATTTTCTAATCTTGTTTTCATTAAAAATTGCACATATCTTTGTATTTTTTGTTATGATATCCCATGTTATACATTATATTCATATATTTTCCTACAAAAATCTGTTAAATTGATTTTATTCTTATTTAGCTAAACTAGGACTTACCAAATTTTTCATCTGTCAATTCCGTATAATTCTCTAAATAAATTTTCAAATTTCATATGAATTTTTGAGATTTTAAACCTAACCTCCTTAGAAAAATTTCATCCTTGAAATTTGTACATATTTAGGTATTCCTTGTGAGCAAGTTGGGGTACTTGGTCTCCATTTCACTTTCGAGTTCCCATGTTGCTTCTTCTACCCCGTGATGTTTTCACAGCACCTTCACTAGTGGGATATCCTTTGTTCTTAAATTATGTACCTTGTGGTAAAGGATTCTGACTGATGTTTCCTCGTAGGTAGCATCATCTTGAATATTCACTTCCTCCTAGTAAATGATGTGAGAGGGGTCAGGTTCGTATTTCCTCAACATGGATACATGGAATACGTTATGTGCTAAGTCATTCGGTTTGGTAGATTCAACTCATAAGCACATTCCCTGATTCTTCTAAGTATTTCAAAGGGTTTGACAAACCTTAGAGATAACTTCCCTTTGAATTCGAACCTTTTGATACCTTTCTAAGTCCCCAACTTGGAACTCTAATGGTCTTCTCCTTTTATCAGCGTAGCTCTTTTGACGATTCTGTGCAATAGTCAGTTTCCTTTGTATTAACTTGACTTGGTTGTTCATTTCTTCCACCATGTCTAGCCCAGTTAATACTTGATCTTCAAGTTCAGCCCAATAGGTAGGTTATCCGTAGGGTTTTCCATAGAGAGCCTCGAATGGAGCCATTTTTATGCTTACCTGATAACTGTTGTTATAGGTAAACTCTGCCAAGTGTAAGTACTTGCTCCAATTCCCCTTGAAGTCTAAAACGCAAGACCTCAATATATCTTCCAAAATCTAGATAACTCTCTCAGACTGACTATCTGTCTAAGGGTGAAAAGCTATACTCATGGTAAGCTTAGTACCCATCTCCTTCTAGAGACTCTGCCAGAATTATGAAGTAAAGCGAGCATCTCTATCAGACACAATAGTCTCAAGTACACTCTGAAGTCTGACGATTTCTTTCACATAGATTTTTCCCAACTTACTAACTTGGTCTGTGGATCTAATTGGCAAGAAGTGAGCTACCTTGGTAAGAAGATCCACAATCACCCAAATAGTATCTTCTCCTTTTTAGTTTTTGGGTAAACCACTAACGAATTCCATGGCAACGTTATCCTACTTCTATTCAGGGATAGGGAGTGGTTGTAACATTCCAAAGGTTTTCGTTGTTTTGCTTTCACTTGTTGACATGTTAAGAACTTAGAGACGTATTTGGCTATGTCCCTTTCCATTCCTCTCCACCAGTAGGTTTTCCTGATGTTCTGGTACATCTTATCCCCACCTAGGTGCATGGTATACTTAGTCTGATGAGCTTCATCAAGTATAATTTGCTTGTTCTGTCCCTACTTAGATACACATATCCTTTCCCTAAGTCTTAGGATGTTTTCAGCATCCATCCTAAAATCAATATGTTGTCCTTGTGTAACTCTTTCGATCAGACTGGTAAGCCATTTGTCTTACCTTTGTTCATCTCTGATCTGGTGCAGAAGATCTAGTTGGTTAGTCATAGTGTAAAGATAGGCTTCTTTCTCGTTAAGGTTTACACCCAACCTAAAATCTTTAATTAACTGATGCATCTAGCATTTCTCCTCATCTTGTTTGTTGAACTTTCTACTCAAGGCATCGGCCACCACATTGGCCTTTCCTAGATGGTAATGTAGTTGAAAATCATAATCCTTGAGGAACTCCATCCACCTTCATTGCCTGAGTTTCAGTTCTTTCTGGGTGTAGATGTATTTCAAATTCTTGTGATCTGAAAATAGATCAAATTTCTCACCATAAATATAATGTCTCCAAATTTTCAAAGCAAACATATGGTTGCTAGCTCTAGGTCGTGAGTAGGGTAATTTCTCTTGTGGACCTTTAGTTGTCTTGAGGCAAAAGCAATTACTTGTCTTTCCTACATTAACACTGCTCCAAGTCCACTCAGCAAAGCATCAATATAGAGTGTGTAAGTAACACGAAGAGTTGGGGTGACTAGAACAGGAGCCGTAATCAATCTTGTCTTCAATTTTTGGAATGACTGTTCACATTTCTCATCCCACTCGAATTTAACTCCTTTTCTGGTCAACTTAGTCATAGGTTCTGCCAACTTGGAAAAGTCCTTAATGAACCTTCTATAGTAGCTTGCCAAGCCCAAGAAACTTCTGATTTCTATTACTATCTTGGGTTGCTTCCAGTTCATGATGGCTTTTACCTTTTTCGGGTCTACAGCAATACCTTTTGCTGATACAATTTTGCCTAGGAACTTGACAGTTTCCATCCAAAACTCGCACTTATTGAATTTAGCATATAATTGGTTTCTTTTGAGGGTTTATAGCACGATCCTTAAGTGTTCTAAGTGTTCAGCTTCTGACTTAGAGTAGATTAGGATATCATCCACGAATACTACTACAAAATGGTCAACGTATTGTCTAAACACTCAGTTCATCAAATCCATGAAAGCCGCTGGGGCATTGGTCAAACCAAAGGGCATCACGGTGAACTCGTAGTGTCCATATTTTGTTCTAAAGGTCGTCTTGTGAATGTCAGACTCTCGAATCCTCAACTGATGATATCTTGACCTAAGATCAATTTTAGAGAAATGAGTGGCTCCTTGTAATTAGTAAAATAGGTCAATCCTTGGTAAAGGATATTTATTTTTTACTGTAGCTTGATTCAACTTTTGATAGTCGACACACAGTCGCAAGAAACCATCCTTTTTTTCACGAATAATATTGGGGCTCCCCAGGGTGATTCACTCTGCCTAATGAAACCTATCTCCCTGAGCTCGTCCAACTGAGTTTTTAGCTCAATTAATTCTACCGGTGCCATTCTATAAGGAGGTATGGCTATAGGGTTGGTTCTAGGGTGAAGTTCAATCTTGAACTCTAACTCTCTAGCTGGTGGTAGTCCAGGTAAGTCACTTGGGAACACATCCTCGTTCTCACTAACTACAACTAGATCATGAATATTCTTCAAGTCAATAGGTTCTTCTTCAGAGAGTTCCTCGAACTCATCCATCTGCTTCAAACAATTCAACATATCCCCATTGATTTTAAAGATCTCCCCAGAAGGTAATGTTATGGTTACCCGTCTCTTAGGATAATCTATCTAGGCCTAGTACTGGTCTAACCAATCCATCCCCAAGATTACATCATAGCCATAGAAAGGTAGGGTATATAGGTCGACTATTAAAAGTTTATCCCCAAACCTAGGGTTACAACTATACATCTTTTTTGAAGTCACAATCGTCCCTATTAGTATGGACACATTCAAAGTCACAGGCATTGTTTTTTTCCACAAGTTGTAACCTATCAACTAGTTTTTCAGTGATAAAAGATTTTGAGGCACCCGAGTCAAACAACAGTCTCATAGCAACATTAAATAATAGGAACAAACCTTCTACTGCAGGGGCCTGGTCTTCCTGCGTCTCAACTACAAATATTCTAACCTGGTTCAGACCACGGCCCTGGTTTTGCCCTTGATTGGCATTCTGATCCTCTCTGGCTTAAGGATGCCATTTTGACTTCTCCCTGAGTATTCTATTGTTGTTGCTGGGAAGCCTGAACTGGTGTAGTTGGGCAATTTTTTTGCCAAATGACCCTTCTGTTTGCATACAAAACACAATCCCAACCTCTTAGCTTCTTCCCTTGACTCATTTTTGTTTTGCCCCTATTTCTGTGAAGCCTTACAACTTTTGTTTTTCTTCTGAGTCCCTTGTTGGTCCTTTCCATTTTCTTTCAGCTTATTCTTTCCTTTCAACCTTTGTTCTAGGTTGAGCTCTAGTTCCAGGATTAAAACCCGTTGACAACTTCTTTGTAGGTTCGGAGGCCTAATGTCATGATAACTTTTGGGATCTCGATCTTGAGACCCTATGCAAATCTGTTGGCTTCATCCTCTCTTCACGAATTAGTTCCTTAGAAAATTTTGCAGCTCAATAAACATCCTCTCGTATTCAGTTACTATGAGATCCCCCTAGCTGAGTCTCACGAAGTCTTCTTGCAACTTTTTGAGAGTTGCCTCCAGGAAGAATTTGTCGTAAAACGTTTCTATAAACTCTCCCCAGGTCATGGTCACAACTTCAGTGTTGGGATCCATCTGCATCATCCTCCACCATCCATGGGCTAGTCCTTTGAAATGGTGTGTGGCTAGTGCTACTCGTCTAGAACCCGTCACCTTCAGCACATTTAGTAACTCCTACATCTCCTAGTACCAGTTATCAGCAGAGATGCAGTCAGTAGTTCCATCGAATAAGGGAGGGTGAAGCTTTTGCAAATCCAGTAGCATCTTCTTCTATTTTTCATCTTCGAGGTCCTCTAGATTCCTTTGAAGTTCCTGGGGTACTGGTGCTAGGACTTGGACTGGAATAGGTTTAGGTGTTTGAGGCTGAGGAGCCACCTGACAGATTATCTATGGAAGTGTACTTCTCAGTTGATCTAGTACCCTCTACGAAATTTCATTCATCATGGCTTCTATCTGTGCCTCCATTCGTGCCTCCATCCCAGCAAGCAGTTCCTGCTCTCGTTGTTCAGTCTCCTCAGAGGTGGCGGATCGAGTTACGTACCTCCTAACTCCAACCATTTACTTGTAAATTGAGCAGAATGTCAGTATGTGTCAAATATTTGTACTATCATGGCTCTAGATTTATGTTTCTAAGTTCTCGATTTGTTTAGTAGCCTAAAGTCTTTCTTCTAGGTTCTTTTCATGTGTATTAGGTACATGATTTGGTTTTAAAGCAAATAAACATTACAACATGCATTTCATACAATCATACAATCAAGCTAGCACAGCAAGGTTCCAAGCTTCCACCTAAGTTTTCAGGTTCAAGTGTCTCATACCACTCTACCCCTTTCACTTAGGCTTTCACTCAAAACAGAGCTGCATCCAAAAAATTTTGCAAATTGCTCGATAACTAAGGTTCCTAAGCCCACTATACTTAACCGTCCCATACCAGCGAGCGTAGAGAAACTCGTTCTGCTAGAGTTACCGATCATTCACCATACATGGTCCATCATTCTCCGAGTCTAGGCTTCTTCCATAAACCTGAATTCCTATGCATCCCATACTACATAGAAATCAAAAATTACAGAAGCTTCCCGGTCTTGTGTCCTGATCAAACAATTTTTTGTTTTCACACAAGTTTCAATCTCTAGCCTATGTCCTAGAGTTTTATGTTTTTGATCCACTGTGCCACCATAGCTACACCCATTTCTACCTAAGGTCTTTTCTCTGGACCTAAGGTTCAGTTCTAGTTGACTTAAGACCTCTGTCTAGTCAAGATACCACCTTTAGCATCTTTTTCGACTTCTAATTTCTTGACCTAATTTCCAACCTTCTTATTTTCTTTAATAGAAAGCAAGGGCGTCCTTCAACTCAGACTACTCATGTGAACTGGTGGGACAACCTCCAGATTGGACGGTGAGACTAAAGTCTGCTTAGCAACCGCATTTCTAAGGCGGGATAACCCACCTCCCTTTCAATGTTTAACTTTACTCGAGACAAGGCTTACCCACTATCAGCTCAACTTGTAGTCTTTGTATCCAAACAAAATATTTCAA
>JAJIYU010012943.1:0-14252 GCA_030144865.1 Tinospora cordifolia
TGCGCTCGGACCTCGAGCCTATGGTCTCACTATCGGTGTACGACTACATATATTTCAAATCAACCATGTAGTTCAAACATATGAAACTATTCAATCGATGACAATTTCAATTATTTTCCATGCAAAGAATACAATTAAGACAACAACTAAGTCAAACTACTCACCTCGGGTCCCGTGCACCGATGTCCCCTCGACACTCAGCCCAGTCTCACGATATACGCTCAAATCTGCATTATATTAACTCAATTTCAGTTCCTCATAAAATCTTATTTCATTCCGGTCCCACTACCCTTAGTCGGTCTTAGTCGACCCAAAATTCGACTCGGTCAAACCTGGTCAACCAGTCAAACTTGGTCAACCTCGGTAAAACTCGGTCACCTTAGTCAAAGTTGGTCATGATTGGTCAATATGGTCAAAACCAAGCCAATTGGGTCAAAATTCCCAATTTTTAATGCTTAACCAATTCTATGCCTTTTAGTTTAATTTGCGCAGTAAATTTGTCAATTTTCTTGCGATCAATCCAACCCTTGGATTTACACAAAACTTTCTAGATTTTATTTAGACCCTTCAAATATTCACTAGAATTTTATATTTCTATTTTTGGGTATCATTTGATACGTTTTCCAACTAAAATAACGGGAACCTTCAATTCTGGATTTTCCTTTCTATCTATAGAGTGGAGTTCCTAAATTGCCTGTGATAAATCCGACCGTTGGATTTGTATGAAAATTTTTATATTTGTTCTAAATCATTCAAATATTCTCTAGAATTTTTGTTTCAAATTTTCTGATCTCATTTTCTATGGTTTTTGAGTTGAATCATAGAGATGCTCAAATCTGGTCCTATTTGCTCTAACTGCGCAGCAGGACTTCACAATTTTTCTTCTGTCAATACATATATTCGATTTGCGCAATATTTTTCAGTTATGATCTACACTTTCTAAGGTATCTCCAGAATTTTATTTCATGAATTTTGAACCCCGTTTAGTATGTTTTCCAAGGGTGATATCAGGAAATTTTGGTTTTCCGGATTGCATATGACAGGCAGTCAAGAGACAACTTATTTAAACCCCTTAGACTTATCTACTTGTGACCAAATTTTTACACAACATTCTTAGTTGTTTCATGAACGTATCCTCCAAATTTCAGGTAAATCAGACATCTATAATTATTTTTAAAAATCCCTAACCGACAGCACAAAATCACGGTATTTCTGCAGATCTTCAAAAAAATTTCTAAGTATCAGATAAGCATGTTCGGCAGCCCATTTCGACATCATTTTTGACGTGATTCAAGTGCTCATTAGCCATTCTTCATAAAATAGAAAATGAAGTAGACATCACAAGCTTTGAAAAGAGCCATATTAACTTAAAATTCGAGCTCGGACGAGGGAGAAATCGGCCTCGCAAAACTGGACGAACTCAATGGTTTGAATTTTCTAGGTTTCGCAGTGATGAACAGCTCCCCTTCGACACTGTTTTCGACATGTTTCAAGAGGTCAGTAGGTATTTCTCATAAAATGAAAGTTGAAGTACACACTATAAGCTTCAAAACAAGCTATAATACCTCAAGATCGGAGTTCGGATGAGTGAGATGTCGGCCTTGCAAAACTCGGACAACACACGTTTTTGAATTTTTGCAGTCGCGAACAGCAAGTTTTATGACCGTTTCTGCTCCAAATGGTCCATGCTCGTGATCAATGGCTTAGACTTTCTTGAAGAGGGCAGTCTGAGCTTTCCAACGACTATAAGAACGTGCAAATGTAAGGTGGGATGAGGGAGATACAAAGGGTTGAAGGTGGGGTGTTCAAAATGGTTTTCCTGCAACTATGGTGTTGATGGTGGTGTTTGAATGATCATTCCAACCTCTTTTGAGCATCATATCTGGCTGTAAATTGCTTGGTTCGTGGCTCAATGTTCCAGCAAACAAGGAGAGGTGTTTGGGGATGTATTAATGGCCAATATCATGGGTTAAAAACATGGAAAAAGTCATAACAAAATCTAGTTTTCCTAGCTGAAAATCAGGAGGAAAAAGATGAGAAAGAAGAAACAAGAAAGGAGAAAGGCAGGCGGGCTGGGCCGTGTGCCCAGGTGGGCCCACATGGGCCTGGGCAATCTAGGCCCATGCGCCTGGGCTGCCCAGGTGCTTAACTTTTTTGTTTTTTTTATTTTTTTTTGTATTTACTTCCCTTCCTTTGTATGTATGTATATATATATATATATATATATATACTCGTTTTTCATCATTTTTTTTCTAAAAGTGTTAAAATTACCAATAAATCACCTTTTCATCAAATCTTCCAATTACACATCAATTTTCGTCATTTAAATAATTAATTCCTCCAAAATTGAATAATTATCCAAAATTTACATTTTTCATCCAAATATTCTATTAATTATTCTAAAAGTTTCATAATTATTTTTCGAAAATTCAACAATCAATCCCAAAAAATATTTTGCTCAAGAAATTACAATTTCCTTATGATTTCATGTATTTTTCCTTAAAAAATGTATTTTTCCCCATTATTCTAATTTTCTGCAATAAATAACTCAAAATTAGAAAAAAATTGAGAAAAATTCATACATTTCTACTAAAATTTCAAAAAATTCATACATTGGACCCGATAATTTTTGTACATCAAATTATGGGTTGTCACAGCTAATATCCTAACTGTATATAAAAGTTATACACTCTTTATATACATTGTTCAATTTTTGAGATTCTGCAACATATCTCATTAATCAATGTTAATATCCTAACTGTATATAGAAGTTACTCACTCTGTATACTAATTTTTGAAATCTTGCAACATATCTCACCCACAAATACTAATATATTAACTGTATGCAGAAGTTATACACATTGTATACCAATATTTTTATCCACATAAAAAAACCTTTAGTTTATTATTCTCTTTTGTTGTTGATCACGCCATTTTTTCCAAAAAACTTGAGATTTTTGTTTTTATAAAAATCTTGACTAAGGCTGTTGATTTTAATTAAACCATTTTTCAGTATTTTTGCTATTAATTTTTTTGTTTTTGTATATAAACGAAAATGACGATATTTTTATAAATATTTCTATTTTTCTGTATAGAAATCTATTTTTTCTTAATTAAATTCTAAGGCCTAAGGCTCTAGTCTTTGATTAAAATTATTTAATTATAGAAGAAAATATAGAAAATGTCAGAATAATTAATTGCTCTACTGATTTCCTAGATAAAGTTTATAATCTATTAAGTAGTACTTGCAATGGTTGACGATATCTAAATTCCTCAAGAATTCGTTCTATTCAAAGCTGTCTACTGCAATGGTTGAAGATCATAAGAAACCATCAATAAATGATTTAGACTAAACCTAATAAATAGGTTCTATTAAAAGAGATTGAACCCAATGATTAGGTTTGGATAAACTCATCTGAACCTGCTGTTTTCGGCTTGAGATAGCATGCCAAATGGATGACAATATCTGCTGTCTAAAACCAAGAAAACATAAAAGAAATCGAAAAGAATAAAAAGCTTTTAAAAAATTGTTGAACTTCATACCAACTTAGATGATTTGTCTATGAAACAAAAAAAAAATGCAGATTTATCCAAGAAGAAGAAGAAGAGGAAGAGGAAAGCATTTCTTTTTGGGAGCTTAGATTTGTTAAAGAGGAGGAAAAAGAAGTAGAAGAGTTTTGTTTTGTTTTTTTTTTTTTTAAACTGAAATGTAGATTGGTTAGGTACTTGCCCTTTGAAGAGTAATATTTATGGTATATTTAATTTTTCCCTTTCTGGTAAGTCAAATATATTCTTGTTCTTAAAATTATATATGAATGAAGCATTGACAAGTTTGCCCGATTTGTTTTTCCTATTTAGCATGAAGTGAGTACTCTTTTTTTTTTTGTTTTTATTTTTATTTTTTTGGAAATATGTCACCGAAGTGAGTACTCTTTACTGCTTAGGAGCCATCTTCTAATTATATTTTATAGAGTTTCACGGTTGCACTTCTTCCTCGGCATGGGCCTTGCGTTGAAAAATACCTATAAATGTTATCCAAAAACTTTATTTGATTGCTACAATCAATGAAGCATGAGAAAAAGAAGCTTCACGCGTTTCGTGCCTGGTGTTTTGCAATAAGAACACATTAGTTAATTAATTTACTAGAATAAGCTGATTGCACAAGCAACTGGAGCGTGGTTAATATTTCCAGAGTCACTCGTACAAACATAACTGCAGATATGAATGATTTAAGAAGAATTAAATAACAAAACAAAAAGAGCAAATGCTAATCAACTGGATCAGATGTAAACATCCTCCTCTTGGAGTAAACAACACCAAGAAAACTAATTTAGTCTGGCTTGGTTCATAGCTTGAATATAGTTTTTTGTATCTATAAATTTACAAAAATATCAAAATTTTATTTACTTTACAAAATTACAGAAACAACTTTTTCATTATTTGTCAAGGAAACATGTTATGTTCAAGAAAAAAAATAATTTGTTTTCATTTTTTATTTTGTTTATTATACTCTTATTTGTACTTGCCGCAATTTAATTTCTAGCTAGCAAAGAATTATTAGTTTTCAAACAATAAAAAGATCGAAATAGTAACCAAAGCATACTTGGTAATTAAAGTGAAACAGAAAATTTATTTTTAGATTTTACCTTTACAAAATGAAGAAAATTTGAAAAACATTAAATGACATTTTTCAAGTTTTCTAAAACCAAGATTCCGACCCCTAAAAGACACAAAACCTGTTTTTAGCTATCCATTTACACGCCACTTCATAAACGAAAACTGTTATACAACACATTTTGCTATGTTTAACAATGATACAAATTTGGGAAGACAGACTAAGACACAGTGACTTGGCATGACTCCCGTAGATCAGTAAAATACAAGTTGGTCAAAGCTTTCGAATGCTTGTTCTGTACAGAAGCAAGCTGGGGAAAACAACGGTTACATCCATTCTCAACAACTCACCACATCTTATTCCTTTTGCAGTCTTGTGAACTAAAGAAGTAATAATTCAATCAACAAACAGATTAAATATGAGATACATACAAAAGCTTGAGCAAGGAGCCTGAGACTTGACAGCTACTTCCTTGCAACTGCCGCCTTGTCCTTGCCACTGTGAAGAAAGTTCTCGATTTGCACAAGTACCTGCCAAGATATGAAAGCCTCACGCATGAGTTGAGAGTAAAACTTATCTACCATCAATGGGAAACGTCCAATTGAGACTCTTCCATGCATCACAAATTTTTCAATCTAATGCAATGGAATCGATAATTGATTATTGTATCACAAATTTGAGATATGATTTCGAGGTATTTATACTAGCAAAAATGCAACCCAAGGCTCCACTACTTGCACTAAATTTAATCATTTTAGAATATTTTTGAAACTATTAAGTGTTAGTTCTAGTTTTCTTCCAAAGACAGCTTCTCAAATTAATTGAATATTCTTATTCATGGTTTGTCTAGATTTTGTTCTCCAGGAGCCCTTTCCCTTCCCATTCCTATGTAGGATTCCAATTCCAACAACCTACCTTACAACTAGTAACGGACAATTATAGCTGACTAATGGACAGTAGAACTAAAAATCTTAGTAATGGAACCTTCTTCAAAAGGTCTATGAGCTCAGTTGCTTAACAAATATACTGATTTTTCTTACCTAACTACAGGCTCAATGTCATGGCATCATCCCAAAATCACCAGTGAACGTTCCGGGATAATTGACTTGGCATCTACTACCAAACGAGAAATCACACCCAAAAAACAAAACACAACCAAAAAGAAAGAAAGAAAGACTAATACCAAATTGAGAATACACGATGTTATGGGCATTGGTCAAGTAAATGAAAGTTGACATTGAAAAATATAACAATAAATAACAGGACTAGGAAGTTTTTGTTGGACTTAAGAGAGACGCCGATTTACCAAATGGGCCTCTTGAACATAGGGAAGGGCTAAACATATTAACTTGACTTCCAAAGCCAAAAAATCTTTGAGCAACTTCAACCTGATAATCAGCCAAATTTGATAAACTTAAAGATCTTCAACCAGTGAAGTATCAACCATTACAACTTCCTGTTATTATATGTTTATGGTTTCTTATTCAGAAGAAACTAGACACAAATGTTAATGTGTAGAAAGGCAATACAGAGTTAAAATTATACTCAAGAACCAAAAAAACACTGCCACAAAAACCAACCCTGAGTGTATAAATCATTACATGCAGCAGGGGCAATAACTAAACCATGATAAACAAATTTTTAACTAGAACCCCATGAACTAGCTGCCCATTTGACAAGTCTCCCGAAATCTAGAAACATCTAATTCAGCATCTGGGAAAACCATCCAATTGCTTCCCAGCCAAAGACTGCAGTGTATCAAAAATGATCATAGAGAAGATATTTTTCTCCTTAGAAGATGGACCAGAATGAGTAAACATACTGAAAAATTGATCACAAAATGTGATGGAACAGTGAACCTTCTCTGGCAAAGACTGTCACCCAATTTTGCCATGGCCATCCAACCAGTGAGCAAGAGATGAACAAGAAGTCAGCCAATTCCGTCTCACAAGCATAAAGGGCAGCAAGAACAAGAAATTTAAATCAAAGGTAGGTAGTATTGCAACGCATTTCTGACAATAAGTCCATTATGAGCCAAAGACCACCCAAATATCTTGATTTTGGAAGGGACAGGAGTATTCCATATATTAGCATATGAATAGAAAGGATTCAAAAAAGGAGCTAGTAAAAATTCAAACAAGGAATTACAAGAGAACAATCCAGATGAAGGGAGTGACCAAGTCAAGGTACCAGAAACATTGGGAATCTTAACCTGTCAGTCTTTCTAAGTTGCTAGGGACCGCACTAATTTCTCCAACCATAAGGGGTCTAGAGAAGTGAAAGTTCCTCGAAGAGATGATAATCAAGGGGAAATATTATCCATTTTAAAGCTAATTCTTGGCCAAACTTCAACCCATAAAGAAGCATTTGGGATTTTTCTACCTCAGTAGGTATAACGGTAGATTCTACGGCTCAACTTGAAGCATCATTGGAAAATTTTCATTTTATTCATAGGGTTCTTTCTCATAAAGAGCTTGTGTAGTAACTTCCTCTTACTGAGAAAAGATAAATAAATGGATAAAAAGGGCAGCCACTCCATAATAAATCTTCTCTTAATTGATATTTCAACAGGGTTACATGAAGTGGTGATGGTTTAATGATGTATCCTTTCCCGTCTAAATTAGTCTTTTACTCATGAAAACTCACAAACTCAATTATTAGTTCAACCTATAGAACATAAGCCAAACTAAGACCCCGGCAAAGAAAAAATAAACTGAATAAAAACAGACTAGAGATGAAGTTTAGTTGGTACTATTAGCTACATAACACCTACTAAAGAAAACAACTCATAACAGGGAAACATAAAGTCATATGAATGAAATATGCTAACCTCACCAAGGTAAATCACCATGCAATGCAAATTTGATAAAATTTATTATATACTATCCAGATTGTTATGTACACCACACATCCGTCACAGCAAGACATGCACGTATTTACCAGGAATGCCATGTAGAATTTGAGGGGGTCTTTGGCCAAATAGGCATGTGTCTTGTTGTGACAAATATTTGACATTCTTGATAATTATTTGTCTTACAATGACATGTATACAGGTGGCTATATGCAATTCTCCTAATGGTACACAATAAATTTTACAAAATCTGCATTGCATGTTGATTTGTCTTTCATGAGGTGGTCAGGGTTGTGTAGTAACTTCCAATTACTGAGATAATGAGGCTCAATTCACCATTCCTATTCACCTTAGCGGTTGATAGCCTAGGAAGGATGATGAAGAAAGCACGCCAAAGTTTGTTGGCTAAGCATTCAAGATTAGAGTTAATGAGGTGGAGGTTTCACATTTACAATCTGCTAACAATACTCTCGTCTTCATGGATTAGAGGAATATATGTTAGATGCATAGCATCTTCTACATTGCTTCTGTAAGAAGTCAAGGCTAAGGATGAATATGCCAAAGATTTTGTTGCTATGAATTAATATGAATCAAGACTTCGTTCTTCATGTGACTACCAAAGTAGGTTGTCCTAAAGGGCTTGATCTCTACAATAATGACTTCCTCTGGGTGAAAACCCTATTACAGCCTCATTTTAGGATCTGATGGTGGTGGCTGAGGTCTCTAAAGGACTGCAAAGGTGGGTTTTTTTTTTTTTCTTTTTTTTGGGTCACGGGACAAAGACTCTCTAATTCGTTCATTTCTACTAGTGCTGCAATCCTATTTTGTGTCTTATTCAATATTGTTAGGAGTTCTTTGTGAAGGACTAGGAGACTCTAATTCATTCAGTTCTATTTTCACCACCATCTAATTTGTTCAGTTCTACTTTTGCCACCGTCCTATTTTGTGCCTTTATTCAAAATATTAGCAGGTGTTGCAAAGTTGATTGAAAAAAGAACCAAATCATTCTATGGAAGGGCGTGGATAGAGGTCCTTCCTTTCATTTGATTAAATGGGAAGTGATGTAAAGGCTGTTCAGATAAGGAAATCTTGTCATTGGAAATACTTAGATTAGAAAACAGTGTGTTGTGTGCCAAGTAGATGTGACATTTCCTTCAGAAGAAACTTTCCCTAGGGCCTAGATCATCTCTAACATATATGGGTCTTCCATTTTTGAATGGGGATCAACCTTGGAACGAAAAACCAACTATTGTAGCCTTTGGAAGTTCATTACATCTTCGGTGGCTGTTTTTTCTGCCACAGATCAGCCTGAGAGTTGGTGTCGGATGCTCATGAATTTGGTCAGTTCATTCTTCAGGTCAATTCACTTGTACATCATTCTTTGATTGTTTTTTCTAATAGTCGTTCCCCACCTCCCCTCTTGGCCATTCCTTATGACGGGATTAAATTCCCTCAAAGGCAAAGGTATTTGGGTGAATGGTGGCACAAAAGAAAATATGCACAGTGGATGTTCAGAAAGGTTTCCTTTTAGTTGTTCATAGCCCATTAACCCCATTGCTGCTCCTTGTGTCTATTGGACAGTGAATATGCAGGTCATTTGTCTATTTCATGTCCTACTCTTGAATTATGGGAAATAGTTTTGTCTATTGGAAGGGAAGTTTATGGTTCTGTCACCATTTGAGGAATCTTTTACAATGTCTCATCTTTTAGGAGTAACACAAAAAAGACAAAGTAATTATGTTGTTGGCAATTTGCAACACATTGTTCTATCTGGATGGAGAGCAACAGAGAATTTTGCGGGGTTCAGAAGAACTAGAGTCGTATTCAGGATGACACACTTTCATTTGCATCTGGCTAGGTCGCTTGCTCAAATTTTGCAGCAAGTTCCTTGGTGATTTATGGATACAAGAATAGTATTAAATGCATGTAGAGGTTGGGTGATACTTTGCTTGATTAAATTATCTCCAATTGAGTACCTTTGGTACAGGAACTGGTTTGATGTGAGAATATTCTTGTTTCCTCCAAAAAAAAAAAACAAAAAATAAATAAATAAAAGAAAGATTAAGAAAAAGAAAAGATTCCACTAAAAAAAAAATGCTAACTAAATGTGGAAGATTTGTCACAATTCAAGTAGAATAAATGCAAAATTTGCATTCATAGACAAGCAGTTCTTCCCAAATAAAGATTATACCCTTCAAGTGATTCCATTCATGTACACCAAGAAGCACTAAAACAAAGGATTTTCACCACAAAACATAATTTCCCTGATGGCTCAGACATTTTTCCCAATGGAAACGCTGACAACAAAAGATATGACTCTTGATAGAGCAAATTACCGTAGGCAGATTTCTATAGCTGGCAGTAAGCAAATGAGGGCTTTAGTAAGTTGATTCGAAGCTACTAACACGCTCAACTAATCCCATCTTATGCAAGGAAATGGTTAGAATCAAGTACTCCATACTAGCCAGCTCACAATAACGGAAGATAAAGATAAATTTAGTATGAAACACCTGAAAAGATTTTTTTTTTCTTTCCTTTTGTTTTTATTGTTTCTGTTGGTTTTGACTGTTTTCTTTTTCTTTTTATCCCCTTTTTTTGGGTTAATTATATCCCCTTTATTTGAATGATGGCAGTAATGTCCTCTCTCCAGATAGCAATTACAAGAAAAAAACCACTTCATTGGAAATAACCCACATGATCTTTAGATGGTATTACCACCCAGACCAACATTTTGTGCAAGGGAAATCCATGCACAGCTGTGAACTGAGGGTCTCGATCACTGATGATGGATTGCAGGATGCCCTAATACTTGAATTCTTTAGGAATTGACCAGCTGCGCCCTCCATTGTGCACCGTTGGCATGTGAGCCAAGTTTTGTAGACAAGGCTCATCCATATCTCACAAGGGGTGTAACACTCGCCTGTAGAACGAATAAGGAGATCCCCCATAAGCTATAAGAGTGAGTGCCTTGGCTGCGGGAGTTGGAGGAAGGAGTTGCAGTTTGACCTGAGGGAGCATCAGGGCCTCAGGAAGTGGCTTAATTCGGAACCATGAAGATGATAACATCTATATATCATATAACATTTTTTTCTCTAAATGTTGGCCATTTAACCAAAAGATCTCCTAAACATGCTGTTATGTTCCAAAAAAATAAAGCCCGAAAAAGGGGAAACAGTGACTACTTTAGTCCCAAAACTCATGAGACCTTATTTAAGCTGAACTATTTCCCATAACATGCAAATGCAACCATAGTACCATAGTCCCTATGTAGCATAGTAAAAGTTCTCCCTACTCTCTCAAATAAAATTGATTATGAAATTTTTTATTATCTTAGAGTTCTTTCTGTTGAAAAACTAACACTGGAAAGAACTTCAACTGATTACTTTAACCCCAAAACTCATGAACCTATTAGCTGATGGTAACCTATTTCCTACATCATACAAACACCACTGTAGTACCATAACCCCTATTTAGCATAATAGCAGTTTTGCATGCCCTATCATAAAAAATTGATTATGAAATTTTTTATTATTTTAAAGTTTTCTGTTGCAAAAATGGACATAGGAAAGAACTTCACATTATCGCATCTAGGATATGTAGATCCCATCATTAGCAAAGTTCTATCAATCAGTTTGAGTTTACTTATGGCGCACATTAGTTTTACAGATAAGACATGCACTTATTCAGTCAACTAGCAAACATATAAGTATATAATCTACAGTTCTCTCATCATAACAATTAATCCATGGCAATAGAGTAGAATGACTTAACAACAAGAGAAATGAACACAATACCTACTTTAACACATAGAAAATGCAGAAACCATAACCAAATGCAGAAATATTGAATGGAAATATTTGAGTACCTCAAGCGCAATATCAGTGGGTGAAAGATCACATACATCAACAAGATCAAGTTTTGCAGCAGCACCTGCAATAGTAAATGTCCTTCAGTATATACAAAACAGAAAGCACAGAAAGACATTTGCTTTCATTAAAATTTTGTATCCAAGATTCAGGGATGTATGCAAAATTTGCCAGTATGCCCACAAATTTTGAGAGAATGACGTTCGTAGAATGAGCAGTACATATTTTAAGCATATTTTCCATTAACCTTCCAACTTAAAGATAGGAATTAAACCAAACCTGAAAGCAACAAAAAAGCAAATTGCTTCATCATTGTAAAGGTTGATGAAAGACTCGAGAAGTCTACCGCACAATTAGACAATTTGGATCAAAGAAAATCACTGCAGATGGTTCATATCCTACCAGCTACACCCATAAGCGTGCATGCCAGTTTTAATGACCCAGATGCTTAGGAACACAATAACAGATGACTTTCCAAAGGAATTAGGCATGCAATAAATATGAATTCTTGCAATTCTACAAGGATATATATATAGAAAAAATATATTCAACCAAAAAAAAAAAAACTCATTCCATGGAGAAAACTACTTTGGTTGAAACAATTGTCCTGGAATAAAATGCATAAACTTCAGAAGTAACAAGGATATCAGAACTCAAACTAATCTCTTAAATGGAATCCAAAGTCATCTCTCTCCCTATCCTAAATAATCTCAATGTAGCAGAAAGAGAAAAGGGGTCCCAAACCATTCACTGATTAGAACATTAGGCCCAATACACCATCACTGACAAAATTCTATCATGTCAAAATTGCACTTTTTATGACCTACCAAGAATGTGGAGGATGATGCATGAAGATGCCAAATGCTTGACCCACATGAAATTCTAGGTGAGATACTATCCTACTGCCACTAGGAGTTCCACACTGTTATTTGCACCACACTGATGTAAGATACATGAAGTCAGTAGCACCCTAGTCATGAAGTCCATCACCAAAAATTAATTAAAAAAAATAAAAAATTAAGTAGAAAAACATACATTCAAGGGAAACTGTCGCATCAGCGTTGGCATATGCTTCACCTCTTTCCTCATAAAGGGACAAGAGCCGCTGTAAAGCCTGAGGAGGATTTAAATTAGAGAAGTTTAAAACCAGCAAAAAACTCAATACTGTTTCAATGTGAACCTGTGAAAATATTTCACACCAAAGGTTTTCCAATTGACAAATGTTCAAGATGGAATATCTCTAGTCACCTTTGTGTAAGCATCACCTACTTCATTATGCAAAAGTGGGCGTGAATCAGTTCCCACGGCAGCAATACGCCTAGCCAATGCTTCAATTGGAACATCTAACCAAACTGTGATTCCTTGTTTCATATATCTCCTAATAATTCAAGAAATTGGGTTTGCTTTTAAAATGAAAACACATGATTCAAGAAAATAGGAAGTTGCTAATTTACTATAAGTCCATGTTTTAATACATTATTTTGAGGGGAAAAAACTTTTGCGAGGAAAAATGGGATTAAGAAATAATAATGTTGATCAGTGGCACAATACCAGTTGATCGGCCGGATCACTGCACCGCCTCCTGTGGCAACAACTAGGTGATGCATCACAGACAATTTCCGCAACGCCTCACTCTGAAAAACAAAAAAGAAACCACTCCATACCATTAAAACAGAGAAAAAGCACCTAAAGTTATAAAAATAAATACCATGTTCAAGAGTGGGTATCATGTCTTATCTATAAATCTTTCTTCAAAAACAATAATAAGCAGTATTGATTCTTAAATAAAATGTTCTCTTTTCTTTTCTTTTTTTTCTTTTTTTTCTTTAATCACATTTCTTTTTACTTGATAAACATTCTACCGCTTGGAATGGTTACTTTTCAAAATAGATGCATGCAATTGAGATGCTTTGAATCCCTTAAGTCCCAAATTCTCCAAGACCAAGTGTTCAGAATCATTACCATAGAAGTATCAAATACTATTTTCTTTGTATAAAAGGTAGTTGGTTCATTGAAGTAACTGATGTAACAAAGCTGATGATATGCAAGTTGCAGTTTTGGTAGCTAAGGAATATATAGTAACAGCAATATTAAGGCAGCCCAGGGCTCACCCTAGGCACCTTGACAGACCAACCAGCATGGGTTGAATTTACTTTAGTCACAACAATTGTAAGACCTACTGTATATAAGTATTACACTTCAATATAGAGCCGAATAGTTGTAATCCTATAACTGAGGGACATCATTTTTTTGGCTGTTTTAAATGTAACAATGACAATCACGTCCTTTTGGAGACTAAATAACGAAACAGAACATTCTAGTTTGCATATAATAAATGCATAGTCAAGAGCATGCCTAAGTCCTAACCATATTGCGCCTTGTGCACTTAATTAGTTCAATTAATGAAATATTTATCATTCATTAATTTTTACAGCTCATCCATTTCTTTTATTATTTTGGTTGCACTAATTGATAAGAAAATGAGATTTTCTCAAGAAAATATCGATCTATCAAAAAATTAAATTCTATTGGCAAAGAGATGAGAATTTAAAGAACTTTCTCAGTCCCCTCCCTCAAAAGAAAAATATCACTAGAAGTGTACAAGATTTGACCAACTTGATGTGACTCGATCAATTTAGGTCGGGTTTGATAAAATTGGTTTGGTCATGTCACTTTTATAGTGAGCAGATCAGATCGGATTGGGTTGTGAGTTCTGACTAAAAAGTCAAAGTACACATGACTCGAATAGCCAATCGCCCACCCCGAAAGATATGCTCTTTTGTTCCTCCTTTCTTTTATCTCCCCTTTATTCTTCTGGTACTCTCTCTCTCTCTCTCTCTCTCTCTCTCTCTCTCTCTCTCTCTTCCCCCCCCCCCCCCCCCTTCCTCCCCTCCCCTCCCCCTCCCTCCCCCCCCCCCCC
>JAJIYU010012944.1:0-14201 GCA_030144865.1 Tinospora cordifolia
TGATGGCCATTGTACATTTTAATTTTTCACATCATAGCCTATTTAATAGAAAGATATGAAGCTGAGACTGAGAAAGAAAGAAACCGAACCACGTGGCCTCCGGCTCTCGGCAAACGAAAGAACGAACGAACGAATGAACGAACGGGCGCGTGCTGTCTCCGCGCGTGGCCCCAGCGACGGATGATTGCAACTAAGACAGAGACAGAAACTGAGAGCCGGGGTATCACATTAATACTATGCTTACATGGACAAGAGACCATAGCTCCTCTTTCACTTTTGAGTCAATTTGATTCCAATTCTTGCAATTGATTGGCACATATTCTCTTACTATGACCCCAAGGTAAGATGATAATTTTTTAGAATTTTCAGAAATAGGTTGTCCTCTTTTATTGTATTCAACAATCAAGCGTGGAGCTCGATTGCTTATCATGCCCATCCTTGTTGGCCCTCTTTTCCTTTTTTTCATTTTTTTTCTGATAAATCAAACTCTTATTTTCTTCGTCCGCAAGCAAGCTACTAGTCCCCACTTTCTTTTTTCCTTTCTTATAAGTTGTATCTTTTTGAAGGACTTGGTTACTATCTTGATTATTTGATCCATTTGAGAGATTATTTGAAATAATAATTCATCGGTATCTTCTTCCACGAATAGCGGCAATCAATGCATTCCGTTGCAATATTGCGCTTGCTTTTGCATTTTTTGAGCTCTGCATAAGACAAATAAAGGCTTACTGTTAGCATGTTAATCTAATTTATATAATAACCCTTTAACAAGAAAGAAATTTGAAAAAAAAATATTTACTTCACTTACGATCTTATTTTCCATTTCTTAACGTGTAGTATCCAACTATCAATTGATAAGACAAATTTTTTGCAATATGCAACAAATCAATTCAAAATGTTAATGTTGAAGCCTATAACAAAGAAATAACCAAGTTATAAACATTTTCAATATCTTACACATTACATGACTAAAGTCCACATTTAAATGTCACATTAAATTATTACTTGAACAATGTTTATATAGCATATCAAAATATTACTTTCAATGTATAAGATAATGTTCATAGAACAGAAAAAATTACATGATCATATTTAAACATCACACATGGTTCCTTCTACTTCAGCCCTCCCACAAGGCTCCTCATTTAAGTTGTCAAATTGTGGAACATTCATTGTTGTACATTGCTCAAACTCTTTCTCCTTGTAAGCACTCAAATCATGGTAACCATTAGGTGGTGCTTGTAAAACGATATACCAACTTGATGACTCATCCTCTCTAGAATAAAATACTTGCTTGGCTTGAGAGGCTAAGATGAATGGATCCCTTTCAAATTGAGTTAGTCTGTCATGGAGATTAACCAAAGTAAACCCATTATCAACTTGAATGCCATTCACAACATTTGCCCAATCACACCAAAAAATAGGTATCTTAAATTTAAAATAATCTAGGATTATGATATCCTTAAGGACCCCATAATAAGAAACTTTACTACTAATTTGTGCGCTATCTTTTGCACTGGCTCTATATATAGTGTCTGCCTCAACCAATACACCACTATTCTGTCTTGATTTTTCTATATCTTTAGTGCGGTATCGTTTTCCATTTATGATATACCCTTTATATGGCATTACTTGCTTTCTTGACCCTCGAACAAGCCATCTCAATGTATTTGACTCGTTGCTAGAACTGGTTTCACTTAAGACCTGTACAATTAAATGTCAATTAAATAGTGATCACAAACTTACTAATATATATATTGTGACACCTCGAGCCCCCGGATTGGAACCCAAGTCCTCCTGCATGCATCACGTCGGGCCCAGCGCAAAGGTAAGCTCTCCCCTCCGCTTAGCTGATGTGCATGCGGGACTTTTCACAATTCTATGGGTCTGATCCGCCGGGAACCAAGGGTCGTCAACCTCTTTACAACTCACTAAAACCGTTCTCAATTTTATAAAATGCGAAAACATATCAATCTTGATAAGCATCCTACTATGTCTATCGACGAATATCATAACTCAGAAAAATAATTTCAAAGACTTCACCAGATTTTTCACAGTAAATTTATAATGAAAAACAAATTTCTACAGCGAACCATCAAAATCACCAACCCATACAACAGGGTTCAAGTAAGACTAAACATATACATGTCATTAGCCTATGAAGGCAACATCTCAAAATACACCTCAAATCTATGACCAAAAATAGGCTCATCGATCCAAAGTCCCAACAACATCATAAAAATGTACAACTGTCTCAAAAAGAAATTTTTGGCCACACGACCTGTTCAAAATATATACATGATCTGTGAAAATGGAGACAGAAACAAGAATACAAGTCCAACAATGACGTCCCAGCGAGATCACCTAACAGTCCCTAAATCAATGGGTCAACTAGTGTACTCCACCTCTGCGAGTACTTGTAAAAGAAAATAGGGTGAGTTCGAGAGCCCAGTGGATCATCTCTACACATCACGAGCATTATACAAACCAAAAATCCAAAACATGCACACACTTTCATTACATTAATCGTTTCAAACCATCATTTGTTTTGTCATAATCTAAGACCGAAAGAGCTATACTCCCGGTGTCCCTCGGTGACACGAAATTGATCCTAGCTAGTACTGTCTCGAGCCACGATACTGTTCACGACTTGTCACGTTGTCCAAGAATAGGTGCAATGGTGTACAGTCAATGCTCACCCGTCTGAGGAACTTTCAGCCCTCGCGGAGGCTTCGTTAAGAGCACCAACGATGGGATCTGAAAATGTCGTGCAACAAATATGGCCACGACCACTAGTCGTCAACAGATACCGCCATCGCCCTAGTACGTTGAATTATTAAATCTTAATTTAATCTTCTTTAGTTTCAATAGATTTCATTCCATACCCAATCATCAATCAAGGTATCTAAATCATGTAACAAACGATATAATTAACCAGACATTATGCTACATATTCAAGCAAATACTGAAAGCATATAACCAGACATTATGCTCAATCATCAATCAAGGCATCCAAGAATTATACACACCCTAGCATGCATCTAGCATCCTAGGCTATACAAACATCATGCCTTAAACTTCAAGCCTACATAATACTAGTGAGCAAGTGAATTGTAACACCCCAATTTTCGACCAGACCTCCGTTCACGTGTTGCGTCATGTGTGGATCGTCGCCCGATGAAAATCGAGATGCTATTAAAATTCTTTTCTGTCGAAAATATATTTCCTTCAAAATACAGTTCATAGTCTTTAGTTCTCAAGTCTAAGTCCATAAAGATATCATGTATAATATAGAAAATCATAGTAAGTCCTTCAAATAAATTTTAAGTAAAACAGCGGAAACACTTTTCAAACTAATTAGTTAAACGAATCTGTTAGACGAGGAAAGCCATCGAAATAAAACAGTTGAAATTAAATCAATGAAACAAATCACCTTTCCCTGACGACCTCCCCATGAGGTTTCCAAACAACGTGCGGGTCTTCTGACGTAGTCCATAGATCCTACGTCCAAGTGTACCTGAAAAATAATGGGTGAGCTCGAAAGCCCAGTGGATCATTCCTACACATCACAGGCATTATATAGACCCAATCCAAAACATTACAAGCACTTTCAAACATTAGGCATTTCAAACATTTATTTGGTTTTGGGTTGTAGTTAAGACCAGAAGAGGGTTGAGATGTCTCTTGGTATTCCCTGTGATTCAATCCAATCAAAATCATAGAGGCTTCAGGTGGTACCATCTAAAATCAATCATGTCTCAGCATCACAGTCCGAGAGAGATACTAACTACGGAGTCGTGTCATCTCCCAAAGACTTCGAGCTGACATAAGCAGCTCCTGGGTGGGAATACCTACGATCTGCCTTTCGGCACGACAATCGCACCGGTACGTGGATTCTTAATAAACCTTCGTCTTCTTTTAGTTTAATACAGTCGATTCAATCATACCAAGTATCATTCATATCATGGCAAGCAAAACAAATAATATCCAACATTGGCATGGTAAAGTAAATGATCAAACGAAAAAATCTAAAAGCATAGTCTCATATACAAGCATGTCATGATCAAGAAACCAGTCATCACACAACATTCAACAATACCAACAATTAAATTCAAATTTCCTAAAATTATTAATGACCTAGAATCTATTCAAACAAATGTCTTGAATTTTAAATCCGCATAATACATGTGAGAGAGAAAATCATGCCCACCTGAATTCTTGGCGATTTCCTACTCTTTTGTCGCTACGATCATCCTAGAGCTCTCTATCTGCAAAATAATCATAGCGTATAATTTCTCAATCGATATATCTATTATTTTCCTACTATAGTCTTACCTTTGAATAAATATACCAAAATTACTTCAATTAAAATCTTTGTAATTTCCGTGATATAAATAATAGTTTATTGGAGGTGTATTTATCAATTTTGTTTATTTTTCAATCTTAATATTTTCTAATCCTTAATTCTAAATAAGGCATCCTAATGTACATAGATTCCATATACTATCTGATGTTATTATTTAACCTATATTCATCCCATTTATAAGTCCTATTATATACTAAATCATTGCACATGCTTAAATTCTGAAATCAAAATTCTACTAATTTGTCTTACCTCTTAATTCGGTGACTCACTAGTTGATGAAAAACTAGTTACCACGGCAGTTGAAATCGCTCCACACACTCTCTAATCAGCCATTCCATGCATTCCACGGTGGTTGCAACAGTATGCCAACAGCAGAGTGTCTTGTTCCATTTTCAATTTCTCTCCATTTGGTAACCACAACAACATGCAACAGCCAACTACAGTAACCGTAGCAACAACACTGCAACCGTTCCTCTATTCTTGTTTATTCATCACGCTCAACCCCTTCACTTCACGCACACCACGTTCAAGCTGCAGCAAGTAGCCTCCTCTGTTCTTGTTCTTCTTCCTCACGGAGTAGTTAGTGTTCTGCTCTACTAAATTCATGTTGTTTCAATCCTCATGCGACAATGACAAGCAACTGCAACGGTATGCGTAGTAGCAAATAGCCCATATTGTTGTTGGTTTTCATTCTTCTTGATTCACAGTCAACATGTTATTCATCCTCACGAGCTACAACAGAACACCCCCTATTTTCTGGTTCCAACAACATCCACCACCTTACAAGAGTTTTGCAGCAACACCCAGTTCAACCATGAAATGAAATTACCAACGGTTCATCAACATTCCTCTGCTCATGCGTCACCGTCCCACAGCAGAGCTACACATTGCAATGCCCCCTGTTTCCTGCTCTTCTTCCCATGATTTGCCGAACACGAGCAGCAGTAGCTCCAATGGCTGCTATTCCTTTGTTTTCTAGTTGCAGCATCCGTCTTCTTCTTCACTTGGTTTCTTCTACAGTCGAACAGCAGCAATCATGCTTACTCCTGTTCTTGATTTCAGCAGAGCTTCTCCGTCAAGCCTCTTTCCATTCTACCGAAATTCCATTTATTTGATTAATTAAATTTAATTTCTTGAAATTATCTGATTCTCAATTCTCATTTTATTGCTTTGACATACGTCATATAATTTCTAAAATGCATGCTTTTACTTATTTATTATTATTATTATTATTATTATTATTATTATTATTATTATTTATTTTACCTAGTTCCAACTAATATTGATTTTTAATTTGTTATTTCATTTTATTTTATTATTACCTATGTATATTTTTTGATTAATTAATAAATTTTATTTTCACATCACTCGCGCCTTCACGCGAGTGCGAGTGCGAACGAGCGATTAACTTATTCACTATTGTTCGCTCACAACATTGCACGATCGCAAGTTACGGGGTGTTACAAGAATCTCGCCCACTTGATAACAAAGAACGATCCTTGTGCCTACTCGCGAGGATCACGCTCGAAGTCTATAGTCTGAAATGATTAAACCTCGTCATTCAGTCCAAATCACCAAAAATCCCTCTTCAACAATAGTATAGAAAATCCAAATTTCCATTTTTTCATACAAAAATGTGAAATTATAGTCAACGCATTCTAAATTAAGAACAGAACACATTTAAAACTGACTACAACGTCAAAAGAGGAATAGATTAGGTTTTATTACCTATCAAGGGATTTGCACCTTCAGAAACCCTCCAGATAGGTGAATTTCCTTTGGATCCGTTTAAAACTGCAATTGAACAGTTAAAACTTCTAAAATTTAGTTCTAAATCGATAAACTATCAGTTTAAAAGGAAGATCCGAGCTTATAGTGTTCCAGATCATTTTATATATCAAAACCCTCAAAACCCTAATTTTTGATACAAATCTGAATGAATCGATAGAGCTGAAACTGAAATGATTAAGAAGTTCAGATTCCTACCTTAGACCTTTAGCTCCTCCTTGAATCAACTCTGGATTGTCTCTCTGAAACTCTGAATCGATTTTGGAAGTTTTGTGCGTGAAATGACGAATCAAGGGCTTGAATCTGTTTAAATCTCGTGCAATAACCGTGATCGGCACTTTACGGACCACGGTCACCCCTGTGACCTAAATTTCCTGAGATTTTTCACTGAGGATTGCGGTCGGCCTTTAGTGACCGCGGTCACCAGTGTGAAATCTGGTTTTTTCCAACGTTTTTCCCATTTCCTAACATCTTGATTTATTTTATTTTCATATCATACTATATAATAATCATTTAAAACAAGTTTTAACACATTTTTACATTTATTTCATAATTTTTTTAAAAAAATCTATTTTCAATTTGTATGCATTTGAAAATTTTGGGGCATTACAATCTACCCCCCTTAAAAAAATTTCGTCTTTGAAATTTAAATAGAAACCTATGTAATGTGTCCAATCACTCAGGCCTGGCAAAGATATCTGGGTACTTCTTCTGTATCTCACTCTCTAACTCCCAGGTCGCCTCCTCCAGGTTAGGATGCCTCCACAGGACTTTGACAAGGTGTATGTCCTTGGTCCTGAGACTCTGCACCTTACGATCAAGAATTCTGACAGTTGGCTCATTGTAAGTAGCATCATCTCGAAGTATGATATCCTCCCAAAAGACGACATGAGAAGGATCTGTTCGTACTTCCGAAGCATCGAAACATGGAACACATTATGCATTGAGGACAATCTGTTCTGCAAATCCATCTCATAAGCGCATGCACCGACCCGTCTAATGATCTCAAACGGACCAATGTACCGTGGTGCTAGCTTCCCCTTCACTCCAAACCTTTGGATCCCTTTCTGTGGACTAACTCTGAAGAATACTCGATCACTTGGCTGGAACTCTAGGGGTTTCCTCCTTCTGTCAGCATAACTCTTCTGTCTGCTCTGTGCGGTAGCTAGCCTCTTCTGGATTTGCTTCACTTGCAAGCTCATTTCCCCAATCAACTCGAATCCAATGAGTACCTGGTCTTCAAAATCTGCCCAACAAGATGGTGATCTATAAGGTCTGCCATAGAGTGCCTCATATGGAGCCATCCTAATGCTCACTTGATAACTATTATTATATGCGAACTCAGCTAACGGTAGATGCTTGCTCCAATACCTTTGAAGTCCATGGCACATGCTCTAAACATATCCTTAAGTATCTGAATGACCCTCTCTGACTGTCCATCTGTCTGTGGGTGAAATGTTGTGTTCATGTGAGTCTGCTTCCCAGTTCCTTCTGTAAACTTTGCCAGAACTGAGACGTAAATCTAGCATCTCTATCTGACACTATAGTTATGGGAACCCCATGTAGTCTCACTATCTCTCGAACATATAGCTCACCCAGTCTACTCACTGTATCAGTAGATCGAATAGGTAGGAAGTGCGCTACCTTCATCAACCGATCCATGATGACCCATACAGTGTCTTCCCCTCTTAGACTTCTCGGCAGGCCGCTAACGAAGTCCATTGCAATACTGTCCCACTTCCATTCTGGTATTGGAAGTGGCTGTAACAATCCTGATGGCTTCTTGTGTTCAGCCTTCACTTGCTGACAAGTCAGACATCGGGAAACGTATCGAGCAATGTCTCACTTCATCCCTCTCCACCAGAAGGTTTTCTTCAAATTTTGATACATCTTATCCCCACCTGGATGCATAGTGTATCTAGTCTGGTGTGCCTCGTCCAGTAGGGTTCTTTTTGCCTGTCCAGAGCTAAAAACACAGAGTCTATCCCCTAATCTCAATACACCATCTGAATCAAGTTGAAAGTCTGTATGCTTGCCCTGTTTGATGCCCTCAATTAGATCTGAAATCCATTTATCGATGTTCTACTCCTCCTTGATCTAGTGTAAAATATCTGGCTGGCAAGTCATCGCATACAAATAGGCCTGTCTCTCATCTGTATCTATACTCAGATCGTACTTACTAATCAACTGATACATCTGTGCAATCTCCTCATCCTTACGGCTAGATTTTCTGCTAAGCGCATCAGCCACCACATTCACCTTGCCTGGATGATAGTGCAGCTGAAAGTCATAATCATTCAGGAACTCTAGCCATCTACTTTGGCGAAGATTTAGTTCTTTCTGAGTATAGATGTACTTGAGGCTCTTATGGTCTAAATAAAAATCAAAGTTTTCACCATAAAGATAATGCCTCCAAATTTTAAGTGCAAACACGATCGCTGCAAGCTCCAGATTGTGTGTAAGGTAATTCTGCTCATGTGGCTTCAGCTGCCGTGAAGCATAAGCCACTACTTGTCCTTCCTGCATCAACGCTGCACCCAATCCACTGAGTGATTGTGCACAGGGTGTACTTCACACCATGGGTAGGTGTAATCAAAACTGGTGTCGAAGTTAAACGTCTCTTCAATCCTGAAATAACTCCTCACACTTGTCATTCCAAATGAATTTTTCTCCTTTCCTGGTTAACTTCGTCATTGGACCCGCTAACTTAGAAAAATCTTTAATAAACCCGCGGTAGTACCAAGATAACCCCAAAAAACTCCTAATCTCTATGACTATGGTGGGTTGCTTCCAGTCAGATACTGCCTGTACTTTCTCTGGGTCCACTGCTATCCCCTCAGCTGAGACTATATGGCCAAGAAACTTGACTTTCTTCATCCAGAACTCGCACTTGCTAAATTTGGCATATAACTGGTTCTTTCTCAAGATCTCCAAGACTATATGCAAGTGCTGCTCGTGCTCAGCATCTGTACGGGAGAATATCAGAATGTCATCCACAAAAACTATGACAAACTGATCTAAAAACTGGCTGAAGACCCTGTTCATGAGATCCATGAATGCGGTTGGAGATTCGTCAACCCAAATGGCATCACTGTAAACTCAAAGTGACCATAACTTGTCCTGAAGGTCGTCTTCTATATATCAGACTCTCGAATTCTCAACTGGTGGTAACCCAACCTCAGATCAATCTTAGAAAAGTACTATGCCCCCCTCAACTAATCAAAGAGGTCATCGATCCTCGGTAACGGATACTTGTTCTTGATGGTAACTTGATTTAGCTTTCGATAGTCGATACACAAGCGCATGGATCCATCTTTCTTTTTAACAAATAAGACCAGAGCTCCCCAGGGCGACTTGCTCTGTCTGATAAAACCTTTCACCAAAAGCTCGTCTAACTGTGTCTTCAGCTCTATCAGCTCCACTGGTGCCATTCTGTATGGTGGAATAGCTATGGGATTTGTACCAGGATGCAGCTCAATCTTAAGCTCGATCTTCATATGTGGCAGAAGTCCAGGTAATTCATCATGGAACACATCAATATACTCACATACCACTGGTATCCCCTGAATCTCCTTAGTTCTTTCTGCATCCTCCTCTACTATTAGCTGCCTGAAATCCTCCTTCTGCTTAACAGTATACAAAAAGGCTAAAATAGGACTCCTCAACAACCTCTATACATTCCCATCAATCTTGAGCAACTCACCAGATGGCAACCTGACGGTAACTCTTTGTTTCTGGCAATCAATCTGTGCCTGGTACTGGGTCAACTAGTCCATCCCCAGTATCACATCATAGCCGCCAAAATGCAACATGCAGAGATCCGATAAAATCAGCTGATCTCCAAATGTAACACCCCGTAACTTTGCGATCATGCCAAGTCGTAAGCGTACAATAGTAAATAAGTTAATCGCTCGATCGCGCTCGCGCGAAGGCGCGAGTGATGTGAAAATAAAATTTATTAATTAAGCAGAAAAAAATCATATAATAATAATACTAGTACTAGTGTGGCAAAGTCAAAATTTAGGAATAGCGAAAATAATGAAACGGTATCTATTATGACTAGTTGGAAAATAATAATGAAAAATAAATAATAATAATAATAATAAAATAATAATAATAATAATAAAAGACGTAGATTATGCTTAGGAATGAATAAATCGTTTAATCGCTCGTTTGAGCTCGCGCTCGCGCGAAGGTGCGAATGATACAAAAATGAGATCTAGCGTTTGATTGAAAAGTAATAATAATAATAATAGCATGATTAAACTATAAATCGTGTTTCATAGATATGTATAATAATTGAAATAATTAATGTTTATTATGACTAGAAAAAAAAATTAATAATAATAATAATAATGAATAAATAAAAATATACATTTTAGAGATTATGTGAAATATGTCAAAGAAATAAAAATGAAATATTTAACCGACATATAATTAGTAACATGTATTATTTGTAACGTATATAATATTTAAATGAACAAGATGTTAAATTTTAGATAGTAGAACACAGTTGTATAGAAAAACTTAATGGAATGAAGGAAAAATATAATATAGTGACCTTATCATAAGACTGTAAAGATGAAATGTAAAAAATGAGCATATGTTTATATAAGGATGGTTAAAATCAAAAAATACGGAGTTATAAAATTATAACAAAACTTTAATAAATTAAGCTACTTGAGCAAACAAGTGAGAGAAGAAAGTTGGCGTACTGAGGACGCCAGAACAAGAGAACCGACTGGAAGAATTCGGGGCGGTGCGTCGAAGAGTTTTCGCGAACTGTCACTGCATCTATAAATAGAGCAGGGGATAATGAGAAAAAACCAGGAAGAAGAAGAAGCTGATCCTTGCTGCCGAAATGAGAAAGAAAAGTGGCTACTGCGGTGAATTACGACAAAGACAGAGGAACATGCATGAGCTGCTGCTGCAAACCGAGAGGAGAAGAAGATGAAGGGAAAAATAGGGCAGCTTAAACTGCTGCTAATGCTCACGGATGGCCGAACAGAGAAGGCCGAATGAAGGGGATGAAAGGAGGCAGCTGTTGCTGCCATTGCAGCCTACTACTGCCACTACAAGCTGCAACACGATTGCTGTTGTTCGAATGTAGAAGAAACCAGATGAAGAAGAAGATGGATGCTGCAACTGGAAAACAGATGAATGGCTGCCAATTCTGTTGCTGCTGCTACCACGACTGAACAAGCTGGAGAGTTGAATTACTGGATTCGATTGGTATCTGCAAATGAAAAATGCTAGCCGAGATGAACGAAAAGAGGAGCTGCTGCAATGCTTTGTTTGGAGAATGGAGGTGTAGCAGCTGCTTTTGCTGCTGTGTTCCCAGCGACCGAACGTGGAAGAAAAACAGAGGAACAACGAAGAAGATGAAATGATGAAACAAAGGAGTGGAGCTGCTACTGCTGCTTTGAGAGAACCGAACGCAGGAGAAGAAGAAGACGTTGAGGAAGAAAAACCAGAGCCATGGTGCTCTGTTTCGTTGGGTTGCTGCTACCACTATCACGGTTCTCTGTTGTCGGAACGAAGATGATGAAGAATGGAAGTTGTTGCAATCTGTATTGATGTGTTTCCATTTGTGCGTCTTCCAGCTGCTTGCTGTCAACCATTTACAGCAGTCCACTACTTGCAAGACAACCAGCTATTGGACGTGAAAGAAGAAATTGAAAACAGAGGAAGCTCTACTGCAAAGAACAGGGGTTGTTGCAAGATTAAAGAAGGAGAAATGACGATGAACCGCTAGAAAACGAACGTACTGCACAGTGGAGAGAAGTAAGGCGGTAGCATTTTCTTTCATTTCCTAGTGGTGTTGATCGAGTTAATAGGTAAGAATTTACTTTAATTTGGATTATGCAATTAAGCATGGTTATTTGATAAACAAAGTAAAAAGAAATGGGGATTATTAATCTAGACTTAATTATATCAAAAAATTAGTGCTTAAATTGAAATATCAGGTTAGTGATGATCTAATTAGGTATAGGTATTGAGGAACTAAAGAATTAGTTAATGGGCCTTTCAGTTATTCATTTGGGTGGTTAATTAGTAGTTAAATCAAAAGCATTAAATTAAATATTTATTCAGGTAATTAAACATCTAGATGAGGAAAATCATGAGTAATGTAAATTAGATATGTTCGGCTAATAATGAAAGTATAGAGTAGCTTACTAAAATACTATAAAGTTTCAAATCAAATATAAGAGGCATAACCGATATATATATTACCTAGAACGAAAGAGTCGATAAGCTACCTATCTTATACGAGCAAAATTTATGAACGAATGTTTACTTATTTAATTCAAGCATTTGAATCTAGAACAATTATCTAGTAGTCCAAGATCTAAATGTAGGAGATTAAATGAATATAAATTAATTAAAGGGACACTCAATAATAATCATAGCAAGACTTTGTTGTTAAGAAAAGATTAGAAGTCTCAGTTATAAGCTAGACTATAGATTTAACCAATAGAAGTCTTATTTTGTTCGTAATTAAATTAATTTAGATATCAATAAATTATCCAAATTCTAAAGATTAAATCATTAGAAATTGTTTAAGTCTAAGGGTAACTCTATTTAATGCCTAATTTTAGATTATACATAGTATAGTGCGGGATTTCGAAGGAAAGCAAGGACGCCAGGAAAACGGCAAGACCAGGTGGGCGTGATTTTCTCTCACATGTATTATGCGAATTTAAAATTCAAGACATTTGTTTGAATAGGTTTTAAGTTGTTAATGTTTTTGGAAAAAATTGATTTGAATTTGTTAGTATTGTTGAATGATGTGCAATGATTAGTTTGTTGATCTTGGCATGCTTGTATAGGAGACTATGCTTTTAGATTTCATCATTGATCATTTATCTTACCATGCTATTGTCTGATATTATTCATTTTGCTTGCTATGATATGAATGATATTTTGGTGTGATTGAATTAATTGTATTAAACTAAAAGAAGACAAAGGATTATTAAGAATCCACGTACCGGTGCAATTGTCGAGCCGAAAGGCGGATCGTAGGTATTCCCACCCTGAGCTGACTATGACAACTCGAAGTCTTTGGGAGACAATACGACGTCATGACAATTACTCTCTCTCTCTCTTGGACTGTGATACTGAGATATGATTGATTTTAGATGGTACCACTTGAGGCCTCTATGATTACGATTAGATTGGATCACAGGAAATACAGAGAGGCATCTCAACCCTCTTCCGGTCTTAACTACAACCTAAAACCAAATAAATGTTTGAAACGCCAAATGTTTGAAAGTGTTTGTAATGTTTTGGATTGGGTCTTTATAATGCCTATGATGTGTAGGAATGATTCACTAGGCTTTCGAGCTCACCCATTATATTTTTCAGGTACACTTGGAACTAGAATATGACGTCTTATGTCAGAAGACTCGCAACTAGATTTGGACACCTCATGGGGGAGGTCGTCAGGGATAGGTGATTTGGAAGTCTTGTTTTATATATTTCACTGGATTGTTTTAACGTATTTTCATTGGTTTAATTTCAACTGTTTTATTTTGATGGCTTTCCTCATGAAATGATTTGGTTTAACTGAACAGTTTTAAAAGTGTTTCTGCTGCTTTACTTAAGATTTATTTGAAAGACTTACTATGATTTTCTATATGGTACATGATATTTTTATGGACTTGAACTTGAAAATTAAAGAATTATGAACTGTATTTTGAAGAAAAGATATTTTCAACAGAAAAGAATTTTAGTAGCATCTCGATTTTCACCGGGCGACGATCCACACGTGACATAACACATGAACGGAGGTCCAGTCGAAAATCGGGGTGTTACACCAAAGGTGAGTTTGCATCTACATCTCTTCTTCGAACTCACAATATCGCCAATCGGCGTGACCACCTCCAAGGACTTAGTCAAAGGACTTGTCACTAACTGTAACTTATTCACAATATCCTCAAAGATAAAAAGATTTAGTAGCACCTGAATCAAATAACACCTGCACAGCCACACCAAATGTAACACCCCAACCCCCATGTTTCTTTGATTTGAGCGTTGGACCTAACCA
>JAJIYU010012945.1:0-14231 GCA_030144865.1 Tinospora cordifolia
AATAATTTGTAGTACCGATTCCAAATTCTAGAATCATGGTGTGTTTGTCTATGCATGATTTTTCACTTGTGAATCATGATATGAAGTAAGTCACAACTTCGAGTAATGCATGACTTTGTATGTGTTATAGTTTTTATGTATAATTTTGTGTGCTTTTTATTACTAATTGTTCACTTATATTATCTTCAATTGGACCTACTTGTACCATTTCTAAAATATGTTGTAGCTTTAAGTGTGGCATATGTAAAAATACATTGAAATGAGCTAAATTGATTCAAATATAAATTTAAAGTTGAAATATCTAAACAAAGGTCTCTCCAATTGTCATCTACAATGGCCTTTTGAGTCTTCTTCAATTTGTAGATCATTTATATAGGATTTCTTTATTTCTGAGAATAATTTTAACAAGTGTATATTTTGATATCGAAAAAAATTTGAACTTTAAAATTATTTTTGAACTTCTTTCCTACCACATGGGCATTTAAAAAAGATTGTAAGTTGTTTTTTTTAAGGTAATGCTAATGAAATATTTGTGTTTTTGTATTTGACAAATGTAGATAACAAATAGATTTATTTTAATGTTATGCTATATCAATGGGAGAATTATTCACAACTCTCAAGGTGTATCATACGATAGTCAACCTATTCGCGTTATATGCATTGCACAGGATTAGTTTTGAAGAATTTGAAGGGATTATCCAAAATGCATTGCAAATTTTAAGTGGAAAAAGATTAAGTGTGACCTATAGATATTCGTTGCTGTTTGGGGTAGGGAATATGAACTTTAGAACTTTTCTCCTTATAAATGAGGAAGACCTGCAACATGTATTTTCTTTGCTAAATGAATTTCCACCATCTAATAATAGGAGGTATATGTTGATGTTTTTGGAGGACTTGCAAGCGGTGCTCGTGCAAGGTGTTTATTAGAAAATGAAGATGCAAATGTCACAAGTGCACAGAGACCGTTGGAGAATGTTGGTCTAAATACAATGTCTTCTATTAAGAATATGAATGTGGACACAAGATGTATGGAGATTAACAATTATCCATCTACATCACGTTTAGGCGATGATTTTCTAACTTATGATGACGACATTGGAAGAAGCAGTGACAATGTTGGCAAAGATAATGATAATGATGACACTCAAGAGCTTTTTAATTATATCCATTTTAAGGAACCATTAATGCAAATGATAGAAAATGATGGGTCTACACATCCAACACTTATGTCAGAAGCATATAACTATAGATTAAGTATAGAGGATGATGAATCACGTGATACTTCGTTGCATCATCCTAGGAGTACACCTCGACATTACACGATTGGATATGAGGCTCCATCTTTGAATTTCATTGAACTTAATAGACAAGGTACGACACCAATATCAGACGATCATAATAATGTAGCTATGGGTTGGTCTGAGTCACATGACCTCTGTAAAGGGCTAACATTTCCTAGTAAAGAAAACTTGCAATATAGTGTAAAAAGATGTCGTATAACATAACAATGTGAATATATTGTAGTTGATTCAGAACCCAATGTTTGGTTAGTGAAGCGCAAGAAGTGGAAAGATGGTTACTTGTGAAGGTTAAGGGCTATGAAGCGTAAGAGAACAGGATTGTTTGAAATCATGAAGTGCCATAGAACTCACACGTGTGTCTTTCCTAATATGTCACAAGAACATCGACAACTAGATTCATCACTAATATTTTGCGAAGTTTTCTCTATTGTAAAGCGGGATCCTTTAGTTTCTACAAGGGCACTTCATGAAATCATTACGAACAAATATGAGTATGATGTCCCTTATAGAAGAGTGTAAAGAGCAAAAAGAAAAGTAATTGAAAAAATATTTGGTGATTGGGAAGAATTATATCATGTGCTTCATAAGTGGATAGATGTGTTAAATGCTACCAATCTTGGCACAATTGTAGGACTACAACAATATGAAAAATATCTGGAGAATGTTGGTGAAGTAGTTTTTCGTCAATGTTTTTAGGCATTTGGTGCTTCAATCAAGGGGTTTAAACATTATAGGCCCATAATCCAAATTGATGGCACACACTTGTATGGTAAATACCATGAAAAGATGTTCATTGCAACAAGTATTGATGAATCTAGTCACATATCCCCTCTCGTGTTTGCAATTTTTGAGGAAGAAAATAAAGATAATTAGTCATGGTTTCTTAAGATCCTCTGATATCAAGTGATTGATAGAGCAAACATTTGCCTTATTAGTGACTGCCACGTATGAATTTTTGGCTAATATTCAAGACCCAAACAATGGTTAGATGGAGCCCTTTGCACATCACAAATATTTTTTGCATAATGTTGGACGCAATTTTAACGATAAATTTTGTGACAGAATTAAGAGATTTGGCAAAAAAAGCCGGATCACAACATCAACCTCCCAAATATGCCTCTGTAATGGCATTACTTGAACATAAACAAGAAGGATGCATAAAATGGTGTCATGACATGGACCCAAATAATGGACAATGGCTTTTGATGATGGAGTACAGTATGGTTGGATGACTTCTAATGTTGTTGGTTATTGGCCATGTTTTCATGGTTACTAGTCTATATTGGTTCATTGTCTGTGATTATTTATCTGTATAGTGATACTATAATTAACTATGTGTTTTTCATTATTTATAGAAAGCTTTGATGGCGTGCTCAAAGGTGCTCGAATGTTCCCAATCACAAAATTAGCACAACTGACTTTTTATAGAACTATTGCATGGTTTCAAGATAGGCATGCAAAAATAGAGAAAGCACTTTCAAAAGGCCAAATTTACACCGACTATGTTATTGCGAGGATGAGTAAATGGGTAGGTAAGGCAGGAGGTCATACAATCACGCTAATTGATCGTCAACTTTAGAGGTTTGAAGTTATTATAGGCATACAAAATGCATGATTACATAAGGGAGGAAACAAACAAGTTGTCAATCTACTTGAACAATTTTGTAGTCGTGGCAAATGGCAATGTTATGGAATCTCATGTTTGCACGTACAAGCAGTATGTCTTTGTTGCTGCTCTCGATTGTGATGTGTATATTTAAAGAGCGGTATCGTCTTGATAATTACATCAAGTGCTATGAGTCGCATTTTCATCCAATTCCTCGGATGCATATTGGCCTTCACCGACTGTTAGATTTAAAGTCATCCTTAACATTGCTTGTGTTTGTAAAAAAAAGGTTGGCTAAGAACATCTCATATAACAAATGAGATGGATATAAGGGAATCATCCTCTAGGATTCGATGTGGACATTATGGACATGAATGACATAATCAATGTTCTTTTCCCACTCATCAAAGTCATGCTACATGAATTATATTTTGTTAATTTATTGTTATGTTTGTAACATGATGATATGTATCATCAAGACCTATTGGAGGTGTATTGTAAATCATTTTCATTTTATGTTAGAATAGCATACTTTTTTTTTTTGAAAAAACTAAAAGATATATTAATAATAAGATAAAGATACAACCAAATGAGATATCTGGAAAAAGCAAAAAAAAACTACAAATAACTAATAATGCCTCTCCCATTACAAAGCCAATCCCCAAAGTTATACCCTTTCCCTAACTTAGATATAGAGATCCATATAGCTAGGGGTGGCAATTCGTGTCGGTGGGTCATAAACGGGTCAACCCATTTATTAATCGTGTCATGATATGTCAACCCGAACATGACTCGTTTATTAATCGGGTCATGACATGTAAACTTGAACATGACACGTTAAATAAACGGGTTATCGTGTCGTGTCACAAATTGTCACCCCTACATATAGCAAACAAAATGTTAGATCTTTCTCAAACTAGACGAGCCTGTTTTTTTTTCTCAAAAATCCTCATGTTTCTTTCTTCCCATATGGAATACCAGATAACAAACAAAATTAGCTTCCAAAGCTGACAAGTCTTTGAAACTAAAACTACTTTTGAGATTTGGAAAGGGTTATCTGAATAAAGGAGGCACAAAACTTCTGTGCTTCAGGTTCCACCAGCTCCTTAGTTGCTTCACCACCTTACAGTCCCCAAAAATGTGTTGAACTATCTCAGAGTCATTCCTGCGCATAACACAAATTGAAGGATTCAAATAGCATTTAGGAAAACATATTTAAAGATTATCATGTGTATTCAACTTGCGTAAGCTGATTAGCCAAGTTAGTATACGGGCTTTTGTGGGCGCTTTGGTCTTCCAAATGAAGACCGCTGGGATGGAAGATTGCTAGTTGCTCTCATTACTTAATATTTCTAAGAAAGACTTCACAAAAAAATTGTTATTTGTTTCTCTGATCCATTGAGGACAGTTTTCAGTAGCTAATTCTTCAAGATAAAAGTTGTGCAGCGTTGCTAGGAGCTCTCTCATTTCCTCCACATGAGCTTCCCCAATGTTTCTCCTTAGATGTAAATTTCATCCCCAATGAAATCTTCCTTCTTCCATCATACTGATTCTGAATTCAGAAATTGGGGCAAATTGCTTGGTTGATAGTCTGAAGATGTTGGGAAATTGATCCTTGATTCTTCTAGTGCCACACCAAATGTCTCCTGAAAAGTCAATAGTATCACCATTCCCTACCTTCCACCTTATATAATTTCTAAAGCTGTTATATATAGTGAAGATGTCTTTCCATGGGGAATGGTGACCACACCTTCCTTTGACTCCCACTTCTCTCCCTTGAGCTTTGGAGCCACGAATGCTTTTGACAACTTTGGCTCACATAGTCTTGGGGCTCCTTTGAATCTGTCATAGCCACTTGCCTCTTAGGGCTATGTTCCTCCTCTTCAATCTTCCTATGCCTAAACCTTCTCTGTTGATACTTTTGCAAACCTACTCCCATTTGACCAAATTATAACTTTTTCGGTCCTCATTGTTCTTCCAAAGGAAGTCCCTCGTGATCCTCTCAATTATGGCTGCAACTTTTTTAGGTATTCGGAAGATGGACATGAAGTAGGTAGGGAGAACATCTAAGACAGTTTTTATCAGCAAAAGTCTACCACCTCTTGACAGGAAAGACTTCTTCTATCCTACAATTCTTCTCCTTACCATTTAGGTCACAGAATACCAAAAAACAACTTTGATTGGATTTCCTCCTAAGGGAACTCGTAAATACTAAATGGGTCATTTGGCTTGGGGGACATTTAGATCTTGGGCCCAACTTTCCATTAAATCATTCCTCATGTTAATACCCAATAGTCTGCACTTTTTTTTGTTGATTTGAAGGCTTGAAACATAGCAGAAAGAGTGTAGAATGTATGTTATAGTCTTCAATTCTTCCTTGCAATTTTGCATGAAAATCAAGTAGTCATCTGCAAAGAGCAAATGAATAAGCTGAATATTGTCTTTCCCTATGTCAAAACCTTTCAACTTCCCCACTTCTGCAGCTTTTTCTATGATTCTGGATCATGTATTAGCCACTAATGTGTACAAGAAAGGGGATAAGGGGTCTCCTTGTCTGAGGCCTCTTTGGGCATCAAGCTTCCTTCTTGGTTTTCCATTTATGAAAACCAAGTAGTTTGTAGAATTTAAACAGGCCTTAATCCATCTTCTCTATAAACTTTAGCAAAATCAACTTTAAGTAAAAATTCGTCTTTCCCACAAGATCTATAGTCTTCAACCACCTCATTTGCAATCAAAATGGCATCTATTATTTGTCTATCTTTGACAAAGGTCATTTGGTGATCACTGATGGTTTTGGGGAGAACTTTTCTTATTTTGTTCGCAAAACCCTTAGCCATGATCTTATACAAACTTGTTATGAGGCTAAATGGTCTAAAGTTCTCCACTCTCATAGACTCTTGCTTTTCAGGGAGAGGGCAAATGTAAGCCTCATTAACTTTCCTGTTAATGATGGCCTCTTGCTAGAACTCTTTCATAAATCTGAAAAAATCATGATTCACTATCTTCCAGGTTTTTTGAAAGAAAGCCATAGTGTAGCCATCTAGGCCCGAGGCCTTATTACCATCACTATTGAAGATAACTTCTTTTATCTCCTCAATTTCGAAATCTTTTTCCAACCACCTCTTGTCATCTTCATTGATTCCATGCCAATTCACCCCCTCAACGCCCCACTTATGGGTTTGATCATCCTTGAATAGGTTGCTGAAGTATTGGGTAATGATGGTTTCAATACCCTCCTCATTTTCTATCAAATTTCCTATTTTGTCTTCCATTTACGTGATCATACCTCTAGATTTTCTTAAAGATAGGATTCGGTGGAAAAATATGGAATTCACGTCCCCTTCTTTAACCCATCTCAATTTTACGCGTTGTCTGAGTCTTCTTTACTGTCTGCACTCTAGAATTTGAATCCCCTCGATCACCTTTTTCTTTTCATTTAGGAGATCTGAAAAATCCTCCCCCTCCAGTCTTCCATCAATCATTCTGAGAGCTTTGTCCAGCTCTATTTTCCTGACATCTTTAACAGTCATTCTTCATTTGCTCCATTCTCTAACCTTGTATTTGAGGTTTTGGAGTTTCTTCATGAATTTGTATCCTTCCCAACCTCTGCTTTGATCAGACTCCCATTCAACCTTAACCATATCCGAAAAACCAAGATGATTGAGCCATTCATTATTGAATCTGAATGGGGTAGGTGCCCATTTGACTTCCTCAGTGTCTAGCGTGATTGGCCAATGATTGGAAGTGATTCTTTGTAAGCCCCAAACTCTTTGACATTCGAATTTGCGTCCCCAATCTTTGTTGCATAGAAACCTATCCAACTTAGACATTGCAGGCCTTCCATGCCCATTGCTCAAAGTAAATCTTAAATTCTTCAGCTGTGCCTCTTGAAGATCCATATCATTAATCCAATCATCAAACATGGCCATCGTGCTAGAATTCCTTTGCAAGATTCGTTGTCTCCCATATGGCGCACCATATTGAAATCACCACCTATACACCACAGGTTGTAAATGTTAATAGAAAGAGTAGCTAATTATGTTAAACAATCAGCCTGTCCTTCCTTGTCGCAAGGGTTGTAAACATTAGTGAACCACTAAGCATTTCTTCCTCCTCCATCAATTCTTATGGATAGGGAATACATACCCTCCCATGTTTCAGTGACAGAAATATTTCTAACATCCCATAAAATGGCAAGGCCTCCAGTAGATTTGTTGGCATCCAAAGAAACCCAATCCACAAATCTCCTTCTCCAGAGCTTCGCACTTAAAAAATGATTGAACTTCGTTCTTTTAGTTTCTTGAAAAGGAATTAGATTAGCTTTAGCCACTATCTAAGCCTTCTTTTGGTCGAAGATCCATAGCCTCTTATATTCCAACTTAAAATCTTCATTGAGGAACAAAAACAACCCAAAAAAACCCAAGAAACATTGAAAGACTATTGCACTTCGACCAGCTGTGCCTTGAGGGATAGCTGGAAGTCTCGCAATCTTTCTAGTTCTGTTTCCTGGATACTTTGTTTCTTTTCATTGTACTGGCTTTGCTTCATCATCTGTGCTTCACCTTCTGTGAGAATGACTGGTTGGTTCGTAGTGTCCTCCACCCATAACTTTTTTGACCTCTTCTTTCATGGGAATTTGAGTAAGTCATTCCAAGAAAATTAGAGAGAGGTAGAGAATGAGTATAACAGATGTCACATACTTGGTTATGTTCTCCATCCAAGCTTTCTTCTAAGCTGCTTGTAAATGAATCAATTGTTCCCTCTGTGTTTACTTCAATTTGTTGTGTGGCTAAGACCCATTCTAATTCTATCATCTCTGTATAGAAATTTGGGTCGGAGTCTAGGTCAGAGTCTGACTTGATTTCGTTCGTCCGGCTCTCCCAACGTGACAACATCCCTTCTTTGTTTCTCTCATGGGCTTTCCTCACTCTTTTATAGACTTTAAAATAAAGCCTATCTTCTTTTTCTTTGTTTCGGTGGCCCTCTAATCTTCTAAACCCACTTAACTCTCGACTCATTTCTTTGTCCAGTTCAAATTCCCTATCTTCTTGCACACTTGGGCCCCCTTTGTTTGCCTTGTCCCTACCAGGCCTTGACTGGTACTGGATTTGGGTCCAATCGCCTGGGTCCACATTAGTACGTGTGGGCTTCTTGGTCGCATGCTCCAACCCAAACCTTTCCTCTAAGATCCTCTCATCAATGTCCGTATCTTTGTCAGGGACAAGTGGTTGATTCTGCCCCATGGAGCCAGACCTTTCGCCTACTCTGCCATCTGAGTCCCAACCTATTCCACCGTCTAATCCTTGAACTACTCTGCCACCAGACATTCTTTCACTGATCGTCCCTCTTTTTTCGTCTGTCTCGGGATTCATTTCTTCGTCATCGCTGCTTCCAGTCTTGATCTCTACCCTATTTCAGTCATCATGCCTCCAGTCTCCAGCTTCCAGAGTATTACCTCTGTGTTTTCCAGCGAATGTTTCTAGGATATCCTGCCTTATCTCCTTCACCTCCATACTCCAATTTCGCTCCAGTTCGATTAGTCTAAGTTCCTGAATGCCCAGCTTATCGTTAATGTCGAATGTCGAGGTAGAAATCCGGATTCATGACCCCTAACCTTCATAAATGCCAATTCCATGGATGAGTTGGACAGGGTGATATTTGCAATATCCAACAGCCCACCGCGTATCTCTCCTATCTTGGCGAAGGTCTTGATGTTCCAATCTTTTAGACTAATACCCTTTATTCCCATCCACTTGTTGCAACATGCAATCTGAGCTCCGATTTTCACCAAATTTTCATTACGTTCTTTGATGTAGAATCCTCCTGGCGTGGTCTAATATTTCCCTGCTTGAAGGATCTTGGCTTCCATGCTACCATAGCAAAACATCATACTCCTGACAGTGTCTAGATGATGAAAGTGAATTTTGCGCTTTAGAATTTGCTGGACTGATCTCTCCACTATTCTCCTAGGTGTTTCGCTTGATGTCCGGATGACGAGAAACTTCCTCTCATCCTGGCCCCTTCCCTCATTACCTTACATCTCTATTCTTCCATGTGTCTCAGTGGTTCATTGTAATCTTTTGTTTCCTTCCTTTTCACGGATCCACGGGCCTCTGTTTCTACTTTCTTCATCTTCCTTCGCCTTCCTTTCTTCTTCTTTTGTTTTACGCTCCCTTTTCGAGTTGTTTTCTTCTATTGTTTCTCCACCTCTTCGTTTACTACCATATCCAAAGCTTTTCAGAGGTTTCTTCATGCCTTTGTGGTCCATTCTTCTAATATTACTATGCTTTGATGTTGTCTGTTCACCATCTTTGTAAGCTTGATGTACCTTCCGCTGTCGTTAACAGAAACCTCCATTATGACAGTGAACCCTTTTCCTCTGAACACCTAGGCTATGTGTTGTTTGTCGCTCTCCTTCAGAAGTGTGTTCAGCCTTTGTTTCAACTAGGATAATGTCTCACAGTTCATAGTGATGTTGTAGAACTTGCTTTGGTTTATCTCCTAGAATATTATCTCGTGGCTATCCTTAGTGTAGCAGATTGAGAAGTATTTATACTTCGTTGGAAAGGAGACGTACTGCCATTCCCCATTCATGGATCGTCTCACTTGGCATTTTCTATTTTGAATAACATTTGTCTTGAAGTTCTTTCTTTGAATATTTGTTTGACCATAAGTCTTTGTTCGCTGTTCCTTTTCGTCTTTTGGTAGTTACTACTCCACTTCTTTCTCTTAATTAAGGTCCACCCCTCATCTTCGTTAATTGTTCGTTGATTCAACAAAATATTCTTCCATGTCATTTTTGTGTTGACGTGTCCATTCGCCACATGGTTCTCCCCCTTGTGATAACCTCAATTTTTGGACGATCTTCCTTTTATTTCCATTCTTCTGGTCTACCTTTCTTCATAACAAACACCGTAGTGTTAACCTTCTTCCTCGTGCTGGTGGTGATAGAATGTCCCCCTTTCTCTTTTCGAAAATTCTTTTTCTCTTCACCTCCTATTCATTGTGGATCATTTTTGGTTCATTTTCCAATCGTCTACCTCTTTCTCGTGCCATTTTAGTCTTCTATCGCATCTTCCTTCCAACTCCTTCACTGTTCGTTGTCTTCTTTCTCCACTTGTCAACCGTCGTCCTCTTACTCTGTTCACCATTTTTTTCTAGAATAACATACTTATACATTAATTGATGTTATTTATGTTGTACACCTAATGAATGCATGAATGTGTATTTAACGAACTCTATCTTCTATTTCATATTTCTCATTCCTTTTATTTATTCACTATAGATGGACAGGGTCGTCTAATCCATCATTGTTGACCTTACAGAACCGCCATCGTTCTAATCCCATATGGGTCGGCCAGGTATTTAATCAACATTCATGCTTTATAATGACGGTCTACTTTTTCTAATATATATTTTTCTATTGTCTTTTCTTTTATAGGACATGGTTGAGTTGTATTGTCGCCGTCGGCAAGCTGTAGTGCAACGTACTTTACAGAGAGTCAGATTTTATGGAGTTGCTCGAGTAGGTTATATCGAGCTCAATTGGCACTTGATCACAGTGTTGTTGAGTGATAGAGTCAGGAGACTCACACATTTCATCTAGCAGTGGGTGAGGCGACCATAACCCTACAAAATGTAGAGATTCAATTGGATTTTTGCCCATTCATGGTCTACCTGTCACCGGATCCACAAATTTGGATTAAGATACACTTTGCTTTGAGCTACTTGGCTTTGTTCCAGAGGCACATGAGAGGCTAAGGGAAAATTTAAGCTTTTCATTCTTGCTGATAGAATCCCTTTACTAGAGGATACCACAGAACTCCAAATTGAATGATATGCACGGGCGTACATTCTGCAACTAATTGGAGGTTGCCTATTCTTGGATCTATCTAATAATTTAGTGCATTTGGTATACTTGCCTCTACTTGATGATTTCGACCAAGTTGGCGAGTACTCATTGGGTAGTGTAACATTGACATGGCTATATCGTTCAATGTGTCGTGGAGTTGACTACGAGAAGAAAGGGGTGTCTGGGGCTCTTATTCTCTTACAACTGTGGGCATAGGATTGGTTTCCTTTCTTGGCGCCACATAGAGCCGATCATGTCCACAATGATCATCATGCGCATCTACTGATACGACCTCCATTGGGATATAGGTAAGGTGATATTCAATACTAGCATTATAATCATGACACAATTAAAAGCAATTATATTTTTTCACTAGTTATTCTTTGATTTGTAGGTGGAGAAATGTTCTATTAACAACACAAGTTCCTCTGCATGTCTTGATTAAGTATAGGGAGATGTTGGAAATGCAATTTGCTGATCAGGTAACTTTTAATACTTATTGTTCTCCAACATTGAAATTTCATAGAAAGTAGGTTGACTAGTGGGAGAAACGAGCACAAAATTTGGTAGAAGGTGTACTTTATGAGAATGAAGGAGCTCCAAATAGTAGTTTCTATGACCCATACATGGTGTGGCACCCATCGGTGACGCAAAGGTTTTTGATGATAATTGGGGCTATTTTCCATTTTTAGGATGTGATTATTTCATTGTGTATTCATGCTTTGATTAGTTGTCATGTACTTAACTTTTTTGTTTTTTTTTAATTCAGGCTAGTCAATTAGCTCAAGTACACTTACTTAGTCAAAATTCAAATGATGCATCTATGCAAGAGATTGAGAGGGTTGCAAAGTTTGCATTAGAATCGGTGCATGTTGAGTGCATGATACAAGGGGAAGGCAGAGAGCATACACCAACCACCTATGATGCAGCTACTCCCAGTATTGGTGCTATTTCTTTAGGTTCATTCACCACAATTCATACCACGACACCACACGAAGACACCTTGGTGTACCCAGGTATGTATGTGGATCATGATCGATTCAGTGTTACATTCCAAGTTGAGCATGTACTGTGTGATGAGAGTTTGGGAATTTTTGTTCATGCGGATGAACTTAATTGGCTAAGAAGGGGCAAACGAGGGAATCAGCAACACTAATGAGAAGTTAGAAGCACTACTGAGGCACATAACACTCATTCAGATGATCCTCTTATGCAACCTCCATTGCAGCAATATACTAGGATGCACTTGCAGTGTAATAAATGACATCATTGGCCACTGATTGGGACAGAATGATGATTGTTATTGTGGTTGTCTATGCATAGGAGTTACTTTAGTAATTGATATTCATCCTCACTAATGGCCAATACTGCTGGAGAGTTGTTCTTAAGCTTGCAGGTCACTGATAATCATTGAAAGATTTAACCAATTTCGAAAACACCTACTTTTACTTTAAACTACTTGAACCATATTTATACTACTTGTTTGCTTTTCCCTCTACTTCCCCTTCTTTGTGAAAAAGCAGTAATGCTTTCTTGTTATTTGTTGGGATTATAGATGTTATGGGTGCAATCTTGTGTCTTTAGCATATTATGCAATTTTCTTGCCCAAATTCATTGTTTCTAATGGAGTAAATTGTTTATGTTCTAAGTCATGTTCGTGAAAAGTAAAGGAAATAAGGTGGACAACACTATTATTTATGTTCTTTGTCTCTTTTCTTGTTTATAGCACAAAATTATTTAGCATTTAGCAGTTGAAAAGGCTTTGGTTTACTATTTGCAGATGTGGAATATAGGAAAGAAGGGAATCCACTATTTGCAGATACTGAATGCTACAAATCTCCTTGCCTCTTTGGTTGAAAAGGGTCAACAATGTGTCAGTGATTCTTTACTCACTCTTATACATGAGAGGGCTAAGCTTAAGGTAAGTTTCTGAACTAATATACTACTTATTTTATGTATAACTCTTGATGATTTTCCTTAATGGAATTTGTTCCTGAAAATGACACATATCATGCATTTGACTAGATATTGGTTACTCATAACTGTAGTTTTATGTGAGAAAATAAAAGGTTGTGATTGTTATTCGATCTTTATATTATATTTTTGGTTTAGTAAATGACCTATAATTATATGCACATTATGATGAATTAACAATTAATGCAGGAAATACCTTTGCAAGTTTATGATCATGCCTTAATACCTTCACAAGTGAAAAAAAAAAGGAAATTCTATGCTATCTTAAAAATAAGTTGAAGCCAACACACATAAACCATTTTGAAGTTTTGCAAGCTTTATTTTTTAATTGTATTTTAACTTTGTGTTCAATGAGAAGATAGGGTACAAACTCAAGAAAATTATGCTACTAATTAACTTTTGCCACTATAAACAACTCTTTGCATAAGATTAACTATTATCCTTTAAGAAAATCTTCCTATACTGAAAGTGACAGCAATTTGTCACACTGAATGTCATGTTTTCCTGAGAGTAAAAAATAATATTTGTGCTAGTTTAGGTGGCTACTAGACTTTCTTGATGGAATGCACAATCACCATATTAGTAAATCAAGCTTGGAGGAACATTTTTATGGTGCCTTTGTTACTGATCATGATTAATGTTTTGCTGCTTTTGAGGTGATTATATTCATATTGAAACTCTGATCTGTTTATTCTGCTTATCTTTATTTTCTTGATCAAATTGGTACAGGTTAGCAATACATCTGTTATTCTTCATGATTCCAATGGAAAAGAAATTAAATCATAAATCTTGCCTATTGATGATACCTCTGTGAGGAGTGAGGATAATAAACTAGGACAAATAACAAATTTATTAGTTGCAATGAAGTCTCTTCTCAACTATTACGAGCGTGCATCCCATCATCATTGCCTACTAATTTATTGAGTCAACCATCACTTTCTTTTTAGGAGTGTTAGTATTTTGGGTCTGTTGTGTGTTATTTGATCTTGTTAAATTCAGCTTTAGGTATTTATAACACCCTAACCCCACGTTCTTTGAGTTTTGGACAACCACCATTATTTTGACGGTAGACTTAACCAATTGGTGGGTCGGGCCAGTGTTACATTACAAGCGACACACACTTGACTTTCTATTTTTCAATACCACTTGCCTTAGAGTAAATTCAATACTACAAATAAAAATCAAGGCAATTAAAGGTAAAGAAAAATTCAACTTCTTTATTAATAAAAGAAAGTACATAAATTTTTGATTCAAGAATAAACCATTACATTATTTATCAAAAGAGTTTCATAAACTCAAAATTAAAATCAATTTTTCAGCGAAAGCCTTATTTCAAAATTGGGCAACATGCCCTTACATTAAAAAGAAACTTTAAGAAAATAGAAAGTTGCTAAAAAGCTATCCAAAATCCCATGATCTTCATGATTTCAAATTCCTGAAAAATAAAAGGAAGGGGTGAGCACAAAGCTCAGTGGATCTTAATTAAACAACCATTTTT
>JAJIYU010012946.1:0-14220 GCA_030144865.1 Tinospora cordifolia
TTATTATTTCAATTGAAATAAATTATAAATGTTTGTATTTAATGATATGATTGAATGATTTGGATGAATGCATGATCTATAACAGGAAATATCCTTGCTTGTATTTATTACCTGTATGAGATAAATGATTGTATAGGATGTTACACTTTCGAAATATCGTGACAAATTATTTTGAAAGTATATGCTTTTGTTTATTTTCTGTCATGAAGTTTACTAAGAAAAGATTCATAAAGATCTTATAAGCGATGATCGACCATTAGGTGTTATCGTGAGTATCCTTAACCCAAACTCAGCTTCGACCGTTTATTTGATTATTGAGATTGATCCCACTATCACGACAGTGGTAGTGGCGAGACGAGACTAAGAGTTATGGAGAACCTTACTCCCTAGTTAAGATCCTCAATAGGTAACTAACCTTAGGGTGTTACATTTGTATGATATCCTAGACCATAATGAGATGTCGAGGTTAATTCTTTTGGTCTTAATGACAGCCCAAAACAACATGATATTTGAAACGCCCAATGCTTAGAAGTGTATGACATGTGTGTTTGTTTAATTGTCACAATGATTAAATATTTGGTTCAATTTATTAGGCTCTTTGAGCTCATCCCAATTTTAACATTTTAGGTCAGCAAAAGCGTAGAGCGATTGGAGACATACTCTCAACTAAGGTTTAATGTCAATGATGATTTTAATTTTTGTTAGGCATAGTAGCTCTATGGATTCCTAGTTAATTTTATTTGTAAGTCGAATAACAAGACACCATTGGGCGCAAAGAGTACTTACTTTGTTGAAATGTAAGAGTGTAACGACTCGTGTTTTTGGACATTGAGTCAATTGGTTCGACATGTATTTTCAAATATGAATTAACGAATTATAAATGAAAATACATAATTTTATGAAAATTGTATAAATTTGTAATACCCCGAAATTTCATGAATGTGCACATGTCGTGATTAAAATTAAAATATAAATTAGACAATCAAGAAATTAAATAAATGTTTTTATTTTATATATGTGATGTAAACTTTGGGTAATGTGTGTGTATATATATATATAAAATGAAAGATATGTTTGAGAGGAAATAGGAATCGAAAAAAATAATACGATGCGTCGATAGCAAAAATTAAAAAAAATCAATCAAGAATAAATGAATTGAAATTATGTTTTATTTAAAGTTATGCGTAACCTATGGTTTGAGAAATAAATTAAGTATTGTACGATTGAGAGAAAAATAAAAATTTATAAACAATGTTTTTACTTAAACGTATGCGTGGACTATAGTTGGGAATAAAAATTTATAAACAATGTTTTTACTTAAACGTATGCGTGACTATAGTTGGAAAACATAAATAAAAATTTGAAAACTTGCCTTTCAAGTTTTAGGGCAAAAACAAGATTATTGGATAAAAAAAACCTTTTATTTTTCCTTGCTCAAGGAAATTGAAAAAAAAAGAAAAAGAAAAAAAGAAAAGAAAGAAGAAAGACCAGCGCGCTACTGTGTCTTGTGTGAAGAGCGGATTGAAGAAGAAATGCTGGTTGTTGCTAGTGCTGGGGCGGAAAGAACAGAGGAACACTAATCAACAGTAACTTGCTGCGATTTGGGCAAAATGAAGAAGAAAACCTGCGGCATCTCTGTTGCTGCCGTGCTCACACGCAAGGAAGAAGAAGCAACCACCCGTTCTATTTTTTGGGCAAGAAAGAAGAAGAAACGCAGCAGCCTTGTTGCTAGTGCATTCCTACGCAACGAAGAGACGAGGTAAAAAAGAAATAGAAGAAGGATCTGCTAGTTGCTGTTGGTTTGTGAATGATCTGCAGTGGTGTGTGTTGCTTAAGACGTGCTGGAAATTTCTAGATCCAGAATTTCAGATCTGGGAAGAGAAGACAATGTTGCCGGAAGAAGAAAAACGAACGACAATTCGATCTAGTGCGTCAAGATCGTTGCTGCTACATCAACGCATGAACAGAAAAAAAAGGAGCCCTAATTGATGCAAGCTGGCCGTGAAGAAGCTGACAAATAGAAGAGGAGGGGTGTGTGTGTGTTGTCGTTGAATGAACGGAAAACCAGAAAATTTTTGGCGTTGCTGCTACACCCACGCATGAATGAATGGACGAACAAAGACGGGTAGAACAAGAACGGACGAACGAAGGTTGGTGTGTTGCAGCTGTTGCTACCCGACGAAGGAGACGAAGAAGGAAGAAGAGGAGTGTGCTAGGTTGCGAACCACGAATAGAGGAAGGAAAGAAAGATGCAGATCTGGTCGTTCTGCAGTCTCTGTGCAAAGAAGAACAAACTAGATTTGCGTTCGCCACGTCCTTGTTGTTGTTGCTGGTCCGAGAAAGAAGAGGAAGAAGAAATCCAACTGCCATTTCTGTTGGTCCGTGAAGAAGAATCACAAACAAGACGAAGAAGCTGTTGTTGTTGTGTTCAGATCCGTGAAGAAGAGGAACGAAGCAACTGATGGTGTTTTACAGATGGTGCGTTGCTGCTGCGTTCTCCAGTGTTGCAAAGAAGAATGATGAACAAATCAAAAGGGGTTGTTGTGCGTGCTACTGCTGGTCGGTGGAAATGAAGAAACCCAGCCAAACAACCATTGTTGCCTTCTCTAGACCACATCAAATCGTCCCAAATTAGTCCTTAACTCTTTGCAACCGTGATCTAAGATTTTCAACTCATTCGAACCATTTCAACTTGACTTCAAAAACAGATTCACGAAGAACATTTCAGCAACAAGATCTAAAATTTTCTAGGCACAAAAATGGTGAAAACTTGATGCCCTAGATTGAAATTTTTCACAGAAAAGTTTTGAAAATAAAATCAGAATTTTAGTTGTCCATTTGAGAAATTTTTGAGAAAGTTTTGGAGCATTGAAACTTGAAGAACGAGTTTGCAAAAGGGGGTTTCAACGTTTGAAATGCTTTTGGAATTTTGGTGAGCTCTATTTCGCTCTCTAATGGTTGATTTAAATAATTTGTGTTAGTGTTTTCGAGAGATTAAAAGTTATGTTTGGATTTACAACAGATTTGGGCATCGAAGAATTGTGTCCATAAGGAACAAAAAGGGATTCTCAGAGTAGGCACGTAAAAAAAAATTATTATTATTATTATTATTATTTTGCTTAAACCTTGAGACTACAGTTAATCTTGAATGAATTAATTGGATTATATGGCATGTAAAGAGTAGGTTTGAATACTCAAGAATTTCTGAAGCAAAAATTAGAAGATTTGGAATGATGGAAGATTTGGAATGATAGTTGGAGGTTTGACGCTTTCAACGTAATTCTTTTAGAAGTAATGATATATGTGATGATTACTTTGGAATGGATGTGGAGGGAAATTGAGATTTCTAATTTGGAATTGGATGAAAATAATATTATGGGAGAAATTCCATTTTTAAAATAAAGTAGACATTTAAGAGTTAAAGGGGTTCGAAGACTCAGAGAATTATGTTAAAAAAAAGCTATTATTTGATTTGTCTGAATGCAAACAAAGGGATTGGAATATTTATAATTCCTCATATTTAAAGATCTGAAATTTGGCCCCTAATTGAAGTATTAATGTTTTAAATTATTAGTTTTGATCTAAATGAATTGTTTGGAGGTGAATAAATGATAGTTTTAAAGTTATGAAGGTTCGAGATAGGAGATTTGATTTATTTTTGGGATTTAAGGAATCTGAACATTTTTGAAAGAGATAATCATTTTAATCTTAAATTCTTGTGTTGATTATAGTTAAAATAAATTATTTCCTAAAAATGAGTACAAAGGATGGGATTTGACGGCTTAAAAAATAATTTCAAATGACAAATACTATTTTTAGGGATTAACATAGATATTAAATTGAGGAGTCTTATTTTGTTCGTAATAGAACTACTTTGAACATGAATGGACAGTTTTGATGTAATAATAATAATAATAATAATAATAATAATAATAATAATAATAACAATAATAATAATAATAATAATAATAAATTAATGAATTATCTTGATTTTAATTTCAGATCAAGGCTAGTGGAGACGACACGGAGGCGCGAGCGACTCTAGGAAAAAATTATGTGGGTGTGATTACTACACTCTCTATTATTATTTGGATTTTAAATATAAAACATGATAATTGTTTTTATTCTTGTACTTAGTATCCTATTAGGAATGTGTGAATTTATTGAAATGATTGCCATGATATCATAATGTCAAGTTATGTGCTTTTTAGAGATAAGATTGCTTGAATGATTATATGATTTTAATTGCATAGGTTAGTGCATGTTATGTTGTTATGGATTGAAAACCTTGTCTGTGAAACTAAAGAAGATTAAATTAAGGGAAAAAGAACCATGTACCAGTGCGGTGACCGGCTTTATGGTGTCATCGTGGGTGTCCTCAACTAGACTGGTGGTGGGCTGGGTGTCACTTCGGACCTCAGGCCCTCGCCAGGGTCCCGAAAGGTAACTAGCCCTCGGGCAGTACCTCCAAATTTGCTCTCGAACCACGAAGGGGACACCGAGGCCATAAACCTTTCAGTCTTATCTACAACGAAAAGCAACAAAGTGTTTGAAACACTTTAATGCAATGGAAGTGTTTGCATGTTTGGTATTTTGGTCTGAATAATGCTAGTGATGTGCGGTATGATCCACTGGGCTCTCGATCTCACCCCCTTTCTTTTTCAGGTGATTTTTGAGACAACATGAGTTGACAGACATCGTGGAGGACTCGGTTATTTTGAAACCTTGCCGAGGAGGTTGTTAGTGTTGTTGCGCATTTTATTTTTGTATTTGATTGAACTAGGCATTTGCCCCTTTTCCTTCCTTTGTTCTAAACGTTTTACATTGGACTAAATGTTTCAGGATTATGTTGGAGATTTTTAAGTTGTTATAAATATTGAATTTGATGTTTTCATTGCATTTGAAATTTTCACGAATTTATTTTATTTACTTAGAAATTTGTTTCAAAAAAAATTCATGACTATTTAACATGATTTTATTATTACCTGAAAGATAGAAAGAAAGAGAAATAGATGTGAGCTAGAATTTAGTAGCGCTTCGGCTCTTAGCGAACGATGCGGCAGCGGCTTCCCAGTCGAGCGAGCGCGCATTCTTCTCAGTCGCGGGCGGCCCGAGGAACCCGCGGGAGGGCCGGGGTGTTACAAAGCTGGTATCAGAGCCCAGTTACTAGAAATACTGGATTGAAACTTGCACAGAATAAATTTGATTCTATTAGAAAATTTTTTTTAATAGAAATGAAAATTTCACCGGATTTGATTTTCACTGGAAAAGAATTTCTAAAGGATTTGACTTTCAAAAAGTGAATAAAATGAGTAGAATCCATCTACTAGGCGGATAGAAGTCTAGCAAAGATTTAAGTGATGTCAGCGTGCTCGAGTTACTGATCGCAGTGGGATGAAAATACTGTAGTGGCCCTGTAGGTTGAACTCTACTTCGGTAGCGGCTTTACAGGTTGAGCTCTATTCAGGAAAAGTCCAAAACTCAGAAGCGATGGCATCACATAAAAGTGATATAGAGTTTGAACTTGGTGATTCAATAGATGAATCAGCTAACCAAGTACTGAGACCATAGGTCTAGTTAAAGACTGAGTGTTGCCAAGGAGGCACAGTGGATCATAAAGGTAAATAAAAGCTTTTAGGGTATAAGCTAGAGACTGAAAATGTGTGAAATGAAAACTTGATTGGTCAGGACATGAGATCAGGATGATCCTATATCTTTGATCTCTATGTGGTATGGGACGCATAGGGGTTTTGGGGTATGGAGGAATCCTGGACTCGGAGATTGACGGACCATGTACGGTGAGTGATTGATTTTTGGGCAGAACTTGTACACACTATATTCTACTGGTATGGGACGATCGTGTATTGTAACACCCACCGAGAATCCTACCGGGACTCTTACCCACGTCGTAGGGCCCACGTCATAGCGTTTTACTCACAAGGTACTGTCCCCTGCCCCCTGGGGTTTTCTTTCGCCTCCGCGGAGATTCGAACCTAAGACCTAGGGCTCAAGTACTTATTTCTTTCATCATCTGCTACCATTTAAGAATTTAATAAGGCAATAGTATAAGAAATAACTAAAATAAAAAGTCAAGTGTGCGTCGCTTGTAATGTAACACCGGCCTGGCCCGCCATTTGGTTTAGTCCACTGTCAAGAAAAATGGTGGATGCGTCCAATGCTTAATGATACGGGGGTTGGGGTGTTACACGTATGGTGGGTCTTGCGTCAGCCTTAAGGAGCGAGACACTTGCAAAATTGTAATGGGCAATGAACGGAGTCTTTGGAAGAACTTGCACGCACTGTATTCTACTAGTATGGGACGGTCGCGTACGGTGGGTCTTGTGTCATCCTTAGATATCTAGATTTGGCAAAATTATATTAGCCATAATGGAATTGTTTGGTTCCATTATGCCTGCGTGCATTGTTCAATTGGTTGTTGTGTGCTTGTATGCTATATATGTGGTATGATTATTTTGAGCATAGATACACAAATTCCTGTACCCAAAAACAAACAAATTGTTGTTGACTTAGAAGCATAAACCCCTAGGCCGCTAAAACAAATCGAAAACTTAGAGACTTGAATTTAGAGTCACAGTAATGTGTGTATTAAATAAAAAAATTAAATAATTATGATGATAATATTAATAATAATAAATATTACCTATTGAGAGTTTATTTGATGATGAAATGAATTAATTACATCTTGCATAATATATATATATATATATATATATATATATATATATATATATATGCATATGTATATAATGGGAGAAGATATCTATATGAATAAGATGGAAAGAAAAAAATAATAATGGGAGGATAATGTTGTATTATGAGTCTGGCAGTCCTACGGGTTCCCTCGGGTCGAGCTTGGAGAAGGCGCATCCGTTCGATTGGGAAAGCCGTTGCCGTATCGTCTGCCGAGAGCAAGATCGCTACTAAATTCAATCTCACTCTATTTCTTTCTCTCTATCTTTTTCTATCTTTCTAGTAATAATAAAATTAATTTAAAATAGACATGAATTTTTTTTTTTGAAATAAAACTTCTATGTAAATAAATTAGATATATGAAATTTCAAGTGAAATAAAAAGAATCAAGTTCAAATCTAATGATTTAAAAACCTCTACAATAAATCTAAAACCCTTCATCATATATAAAAGATTGGTCTAAAAAGAAAGAGGTAGAGGCGCTGTTCAATTAAGTACAATAATAAAATGCGTAGAAGACAATAACAACCTCTCCAGTAAGGTTTCACCAAAAAGTCAGAGTCGCCTAGAAATAGTCAACTCACACTGTGTCAACTATCACCTAAAATAGAAAAGTGGGGTGAGCTCGAGAGCCTAATGGATCATACAACATATCACTAGTACTATTCAGACCAAAATACCAAACATGCAAGTACTTTAATTACATTAGGGTGTTTTAAACACTTTATTATTTTTTGTCGTAATTAAGACCAAAAGGTTTGTGGCCTCTATGTTCCCCTCATGATCCAAGAGCAAATCCGGAGGTAACACCTAAAGGTCGGTTACCTTTTGGGATCCTGCTAGGGGTGTGAGGTCCGAAGAGACACCCAGCTCGCAGCCAATCTAGTTGAGGACACCAACGATGACACCTTAAGGCTGGTCACTACGCTGGTATGTGATTTTTGTCTTAATTTAATCTTCTTTAGTTTCACAATTACGTTGCAAATCACGCATCATAAGTAATATGTCAAAATGCATGTCAATCATTCATGCTAACACTTAAAAAGATTCAATCATGGCATGAACTACTTCATATTATCTAAGCATGAGAGTGTGAAAATTTTCAATCAATCATCATGTTAATTTAGCATCCAATCAAACATTCCAATCAATAGTCGCTCAAGAATAAATCCTAGTATACCCCTAATTGCGTGATTAAATTAAGCAATCATCATGTTTAATATTTTAACTCTGAATAATAGCAAGGAGCGTAGTAATCACATGCGCCTTGAATTTTGAGTCGCTCGCGTCTCCGCGTTGCCCTATTATTCTTGATTTGAAATTAAAATCAAAATAATTAATCAAATAAATTTTCAAGTTCCTAGTATTCTACCTAAAATAAATTAGAAATAATCTAAGCTCATATTTTAGACAAAATAATCTTTCTACCATTTTAAACTTTTAATCTGACAATAAAAATTCAATTAATCAATTCTCACATCCCCTACAATTTATCCACTATAAATAAGAAATATTTTAGGGTTTGGACACTATTAAAACTTCCATATCCATTTTTTTTCTAACTTGGAGTCTTTCCCAAAAATTCCTATTTCTACTTCAATTTAACTAAATTAAATTTCAATATTTAAAACCCTTTAACTCTCAATAAGTCTACTTCAATAAGATAATTCTAATATTTAATATTCACATCAAGACTCTCATTGAAGTCAATCTCTGATCATACTTCTTTTCATATCAAACTTAAATTTATTACGAACAAAATAAGACTTCTAAATAAAAAATCTAAGCTCAACTCTAGAAATATTATTTATCACATGAAAATATTTTTAAACTTCCAAACCCCATCTTTCGTACTCATTTTCAGGAAATAATTTATTTTCACTATAATCAACTCAGGGATTTAAGACTGAAAGGATTATTATCTTTCTCTTAAAAATATCAAGGTAAAGATTTTCAGCTCCTAAACTGTTAATCTAAAAATAGAAATCAAGATCTGTAACACCTTACCTCTTGTGCCCCGAGCCCACGTCATCCGATGGTATCTTGCTTTGGGCCACCCGGGAGGCGGGCCAGTGTTACGTTATCTTTATTCCATTTTCTTTTCTATATCTATGAGATATCCTCTATACATTAATCTATGTACAAAAATTAATGATGCCATGAAATAAAATAAATCATTTATTATTAAATAGAAAAATTCAAAGGTTACAACAAAATAAAACATTAATTGAATTTGGCCCCACATGCCCTACAATGAATAAAAATTCCTACATATTACAAGAACCTCATGCCACCTTGATAATTAATTTCCTGAAATATTAAAATGGAGAGTGAGCTATGAAGCCCAATGAATCATCCCAAATATTTATGTGACAACCCACATTTTAGACATCGGATTGACGGATCTGATACATATATATTTTATGCATTTTCTGAATTTTTAATGAAAATATATGAAAATTTTCCAATTTTGAATTATTTATGGAAGAAAATTAAAATAATGGGAAAAATACAATTTTGAGGGAAAAACACAAGAAACTATAAGAAAAATTTGTTTTCTTGATAGAAATGATTTTTAGGATTGATTATTGAAATTTTGGAATAATTATAAAATTTTTAGAAAGATAAATAGAATTTTTCGGAGAAAAAAATATGATTTTAGATGAATTATTCAATTTTTGAAAAAATAATTAGATAAATGATGAAATGATATATGATAGGAACATTTTGGTGAGCAAAGGATGGATTGATGATTTTTATAATTTTAGAGAGAAGAAAATGGTGAAATTATACATACATATATATATATATATGTGTGTGTGTGTGTGTGTGTGTGTGTGTGTGTGTAAGAAAGTGGAAAATGAAAAAACAAAGGAAATGGAAAAATAAACGGGCCCGACAGCAAAAACAGGCGCGCGGGCCAACGGCCCACTCGACTTTGGGGCCCAAACCGTGGGCCGGCCCACATGCCCAACAGCAAGCCAGCCCCCTGTTTCTTGTCATTTTGTGCGCGAATTTGACAATTTTTGGTGGATTTTTGTAGTATTTTCTAGGTTTTTTAGCTACTAAACCATGTGAATTTATGATATTGCACCCTTGGTTTTTGCCATCAAGCTCAACCACCTAATATGGCCAATGGACATTGCCAATTGGCCGTCCAGCATGAGAGCTTGGAGGCCACGTGGGTGGCCACGTGTCATCCTATGTGGCCATGCAAGCTCCCTTTCATGCAACAAAATCCATTCTTGAGCACAAGTCTAGGATTTTCAGCTGCTGTAACCCTTGTTCACAAGCTCGAACCTCCATTTCTTGGTCAAATCCATTGAATCTTAGTAGGCTTTAAAGCTCTTACTACCATCTACGAAGTCCCACAGGCAACTCGCTAAATCTTGGAACCATTTGGAGTTGAAACCCCCGAAAAGAGGTGCTGCTCAAAGTTTTCAAACCCAGAAAATAGAAAAATCTGTGTTGAAGCCACCTTTTGAGCTTCAATTCCTAGGCTGTTTCAAGCCCATTTTGGAGGTGAGATAGTCCATTTTCATCATTTTCATATGTACTCTAACCTCTAATTGTTAGAGAACTAAAAATAAGGCTTTACACATGATTTCTGAGCCATTAAAGTTGGTTATCTACTCACTGTTGCAGCTATGTGACAGAAACAGTGCTGGAGCAACTATACAGGGCTCACACCTAAACCATTCCAGGTTCGTACCTAAGGTAAGACCCTTTATTTTGCCTCTCATTATGTGTATTCAAGTGTCCAAGTGATAGAAACCAGATACTAGAGTATTTAATACTTTTATAAGTCACTGGTATTGATTGTGTGATTCACTGTTGCGATAATGCCAATAGAACCAGGAGTTGGACCAAATTGGAAGCTATATTCGGAGCACTTAAGGACACCCCTTGGGACTGAAACCAGAGGCGTTTAAAGCCTCATAGTAGAGGCTACAGAGAGGTATAAAGATTTAACCATGAGCCTATGTGGATATGATTTAATACACTTACAAATATGCTGTGTTAGCTGGATGTTTAACACTTAGGGAAATTCTTGAGTTTTGAATGCATGTGGCATGTTTAATAAAACATTTGAACATGACCTTGGGCCTATACATGCTTACTATTTGAAAGAATCCTTGATAGAAAATTGTAAAATGACCTACATACTTGCAATATGTGCAAGGAATGACCTTTAGATTAGAGGTTTGGTAAGGTAAATAAACACATGAAGGGATGATTGAAATGTGAACCAAGAAATTACTATAATTCGGCTGAAAATTCTAAAAGTACATTGAATGGCCAAACCTTAGTGGATTGGGCTGAAATTTTGTGGAGAGATTCCTATGTAGTCTAGAAGATTCTTACCAAATTTCAGAGCATTCTGATATGAATAAGTAGGTCAAATTAGGTAAACAATCTCTGCTTGTCACATAAAATCTAAGAACACAAAGACCCTGATATCTTAGATAAAAACACTATCAAATAGAGTCCTAAAATCATGATTTCAAATTCTGTGGAAGATTTAAGGAGCTGCGAAATTTGGCACAAATTCGATATACGGATTACCCGCAAAAAAAATCAGGAAAATGGTTGCACAGATAGGGTCACAAGCTAAAGTTGTGCCTAAGTGATGAGAGTTGGGAATTTTGACCCATTTTAGCCCAATTGACTCAATGAGGACCAGAATTGACCATTTGGGACTTTGTTAACCATCTAGGTTAGCAAGTGATAGGTTTCATTAGGGTTGACTAAGATTGACCAAGGTTGATCAAGTTGACTTAGCGACTTAAGGTGAGTTGAATTAGCATGGATAGACCACCCATAACCAGGTCAATCTACTGATTGACCAATGACATAGTGTTAGAGTGAGCTAAGTCCCATGTTAATATTAAGAAGCTACGTTGATTTCGCAGGATCAAGTGTTAACGGGATGCGACTGGTCGTGAGAGGAGCATTGGGAGCGGAGCATCCCTATGAGTAGTGTTTTCTAACTTGTTTCTTAAAGCTTGTTATTCTATGCATTTATGAGAATGATATTATATATTGTGATGAATCTGCACCTTTTAAATGAGTTTTAAATGAAAAGTGCATCGAGTCTCGAGGCTAAAGGTACAGGGTTAGGGCGAGTTGTGTCGGTCTCTCATACGACCCCAATAGTGACCACCTAGCACAGAGTGCCCATTGAAGGGGTTCTGTGGGCCCACGGTATGGCAATGGCAATAAGTCTTAATCGGGCTGTCGCAATATGACAACGACCATAAGTCCTAATTGGGTTGTTACGATTGATGACAACGATAATAAGTCCTAATTGAGTCAACACGATACACCTAACTGTTTGTGACCCACTCGAGTAGATTTTTAGTCGCCTTGGGGGCTAGTGAGAGCCTCGGCGAATGCTTTCACCATTTAACTATTTTCAAATGAAGGTGTACAACTGCATTATGGATTTAAATTGTATTCACTATTGCATTCACTTGCATAATGCTATTGTTCATGCATTCATGACATGTATTTTATTTGTGGAATGCTTGTTTTAAGTTATGAATTAGACTGCATTACTCACTGAGTCGCCGTGGATAATTAGGTTCACTACTCTAACTTTTTAGGTCCTTCTACTGTAGATTAGGGCAATGGAGTGGTCATTGCATAGAGCTGTATTTTCTTATCTTTTTTGGTAGGTTTTCTTCGTGCCATTTATTGCTTTGAGGGTTAGAACTATGTACAGGGGAGAGGAAAACCTTATACATAATGGATTAAACACTCTCGTTGCTACTCACGTTTTGTTACTCACATTTTTGATGACCTATTTGATAAAATTGTAATCTTTCTATTGTTTATGTGTCTAAGTTTCTTCTGCATCCCTATGATTACTCTAATAGTGTTGGGTGTGGTGTTGAGGATTGAGGCTTAACAATGTCTTGGCAAGCTTAGCCTGCGGGTAGGTTTGCGGGGTGCTGTGCCAGTCAGTTCATCCTTTGCCCTAGGGAAGGAGTCCTGACAATTTAATTCATTATTTTGACAAAATAAAACATGCATAGCAACCACTTACAAGGAATTAAATGATTCAACCAATTCATTGTTTTCTGTTGTCATTAACGACCGAAAGGATACCCCCCAGCATTCCATCCCTAGGGAAAGAGCTACTATACTGAGCTCAAACCCATTGGAGTGAGATAAGATTAAATCTGAACCCTTTTTTTCCTCACAGCCCCTAATTGAAATGCTCACAGTGCAAATTCGGCCCCGTGCTGGTACATGGTTAAAATCTCTATTTAATCTTTTATTAATTGTAAGAGTATAACAAATAACTACAAAAGAACAATTTAAACATTCTAACGGTATAATAGATCAACATAGAAGAATGACTTTAGATTTATGATGTAGAAGATCGTATAAGACACAACTACAGAGCATACTTTCTCAAAACAAGAAAAATGACTTTCGATTTATAATGTAGAAGATCATACAAGACGCAACTATAGAGCATACTCTTTCAGTCATGAACAATATAATAATTTAAATAAACTAATTAAAAGACATTTAAAAGAAAATAAACTAACCATACAAGCAGACATTATTTGAATCAAAATAATAAATTAAAAGATGAGAGTCATTTCACCTCGAGATTGCTTCCTATATTCCTTGCAGATTTTTTCGCCAAGATCCATGGAGCACTTCGTTGCTACTACTCACAGGCTGTTTAGAACAGTTTTAAGAGAAATGAGACTAAAGATGCTAAGAAGGATGTAGAGAGAAAATAAGGAGTATTATTCTTGTTCTTGTTGGGATGAATGAAATGAGGGAGGAAGAGGGGGTTTATATAGGGTCTCTGAAGGTTAGTTTCATAAAATTTTACTTTCCTATTATAGAATTTTTTTTTACTTGGTTGGGCGGCTAGGGGTTTAGGGTTAGAGATTCAGGTTTTTTGTGTTTTTTTTTTCGAGATTTTTCGGAATTTTTTTTATGTATTTTTTGTATTTTCTTTTCTTTTCTTTTTGTTGATTTCTAGGCTGGCCCGCACGATTTCGCGCACAAGCTGACCTAGTGCGATTTCACGCGGGCCTGGGCCCGTGTGCCCAGTTTGTTGTTTTTTTATCTTCTTATGACTTATACATACATACATACATACATAAACATATATATATATATATTTTATTTTCTCCTAAATTCATACATACATCTAACCATATGTTTTTGTACCTAATAATTTAAATAAGTTTACACATATAATTTCACACATACCTATATATATATATATATATATATATATATATATATAAATTTCAAAACTATTATTTCCTTATACCAAATATTTTAATAGTGAAAACTATTATAATGATGAAGAATATTATGCATATACACATACTAAGTACATTTACCCATATATTACTACATGCCTAGCATTAACTAATGCATACGCATATATACTTCTACGCCAATTAATTAATTAATCAATTAATTACATATTTCTTCATTTATCAATTCAAGATAATAAGTCAAAGATAAATA
>JAJIYU010012947.1:0-14187 GCA_030144865.1 Tinospora cordifolia
TTTTCATCACAACTAATTGTACTACCAATGCAGAGCTGAACCTTTCCCACACACTCGTTATCTTCATGATAAATTGGCCACCAACGAACTTTGTCACTCTGTGAAATTTTGGAGTCATTTGAAGATATGATAAAGTTAGTAGAATTAAATGCTTAAGCAAAGCAGCAACCAGCAAGAAGAAAGGCTATGAACGGAACAAACAGGATTATCGGTCAAAGATGAAAGTTGAATTGTAGCTCGGCCCTGAGTGACTCTGTTTACATCCTTAACCTCCATTAAAAGAGCATCCCCTGGGCTCTCTGTGAAACTGGAAAAGCATGTAATTTATTGATCATTTTCTCGTGCTCATGCATGTAAAAGCAAAGGAAAACAATGAGATAGAAGCTTACAATACATGATAATCGCCAGTTCCTGGGTGCAAGTAAATGGTAGGACTTGATTCCTCATTTACCTCTTCAGTTGAGCTTTTCAGTCGAAATAAGCATGACAGTGTATCTGAATGACAGCTAGTGTGTTGTCATCGTTGTTAAGTCAAACATTATCAAAATCTATATAGATATTACAAGGCAGTTACTTCCTCAACAAAATATCGAACTATTTTTGGTTTATTGTGAGTCATCACCAATTAAAACATAAAATTCATATCTAATTTTGTCCCCTTGGTATCAGAACTCCAATTTTGTGAGAGGACATAAGCTTAGGTCTCGTGTTGACATTTGCATGTTTAGTATTTGTTTGTTCTTCACCTAGAGCTTTTAGGTCCACTTGTTATCTATCAGTAGTTTCCCTACACAATATCAAACTACAATAGCATTTGATAACAACCTTCAGATGTTGAAAATGGAGTGTGCTTCAATGAGTTGATGCCAGTTTTCAACAGCGCTGAAACATGTTGAAAGTAATCTACCCCTGCTTGCATATAAGCCGCACCACGTTGTGAGTATGTAACTTTAAGTTTTCTTCTGGGTATAATACGCACCTTTTTAACTGCCATTTATCAAATAACAAAGAATTTTAGTTAATAAATATGACTAAGAAAAATATACTTCTGAAGAAAGTATGATTAATAAAAAATGGCGAAAAAAAGAAAATCACAAAGTTTTTATCTGTTTACCACCAGAAGTGCAAAAATAGAGGCAGATGTGTGGTTTATGAAATTGATATTTACCTTCCACTCTAATCTTTCCAACTTCCTTCTTTGATGTCCATGTGCATGTCTCTTCTATAATATCGGCAGATCTATCTTCCTTTGAGAATGCACATCGTGGTTGTAGCAAAAACTTGTGTAACCTGTGGTCCAAGCAATACATAATCATCTTACATTCCAAATCTCCTTCAGAATAGGAAGAGGCCAAAATGTCCAACCAGCTCAATGTAGAAGGACAAAACTGAATAAAGGAACATAATGTTCATACCCAAAGGCACTTCGAAGAACCAGGCATTCATCGCGTAAAAACTCAGGCGCCTCTGTGCACCCTCTTGCCCATGCATAGAGACACAATCGGATGCATGCATCATAAGCTATCAAAGTTTGCCAAGCATTTTGACCACTGCAGTATTAAATGACAAGACAGCAAGAAGGGAGATTCTCAGATTTAAAATGCATGGTACTTTTGCCCACAAATCTTTATTAAATGAAAGTTAGAGTAAGACATAAAAACAAAATGTGTGTGTTTCCTATTGTTTAATCCTTGTTAGTTACGGTGCGGATGCCATTAGATTAGGAACTATCCAGAAATCCTAGCTACAATGACGCAGTGGTTGCACAAGTGAGCATAATAGAAAACAGCTATAAAGAAAATCAGAAACAACCTATGATCAAAATGATGATAGAGAATAAGTTCAGATAAAGAGTGCACCTGGTATTGTAATAGGATGGTTGATCCCATAACATACTTTGGCAGCGAGGAATCTTTGATTCTGCCTCTCCAATGATGGCTCTGCACGCAAAATCGTGCAACATCGGTCAATAAACAAGAACCAAAAATAAGAAAACCAATGTGAGAAGATGGCATACGTTGTGGACTAAAAATTACCTAGGACCCTGATGATTGCTTTTTATATTTTGCAACCCACAATTTGTTAAGACTTCTTGTCCAGCAGAGTAGGCCACTGTTTCACTAGATGTGTTCATCTCCTGCCCAGGTAGCTCATTTTCCACCAAAGCACTGGTCGCATTCCAGAGATTCCCACCATCATCTATTTCAAATCCCTCTTCTTTTTTAGTTTCCAAAATTGGGGGGGCACTAGGAGTTCCCAAGGGAGTGCCCTGCAATCAACACCAAATTACTAAAATATCAACTTTTAACAGATAAGAAAGCAAAATCTGAAATGAGGGTGGGATGGAAACTTTTACTTGAGGATGATCTTTGGCGGCTGGAGCTGAGTTTCGCCGGGTGTATGCGCTGCTACTCAGATGTTCATCTGTAGAGCTTCTAACAACTCCTGGTACTTGGATCCGAAGACTCTCTTTTGAAGACCCTCTGTTCAAAGAAGACCCATTTCGACAATATGAACCACTGACCAACAGTGGACTAGAATTTAGCCTAGACTTTGGTCCAAAAAGTCCTTCATCATAGAACTGCACACTTGGTTTATCAGAAAAATCAGTATCACTAGATCCAGAACGTTCCTCCTCGAATGCATCAGAGGAACTACAGTCCATGTCCTCTGGAACTGATGCCACACTCTCCTCGTCATTATCTAAATCAAATGTGACGCTAGTGCGAGGACCCAGAAAACCAGCATAGAGTTTCAACGGTGGCAAAACCTGGGGTGAGTGATTCTTGGCATTGTATAAGGAAGGTGATTGCGGAAGAGGATCAAAACTAAATCTCTCTGCTAATGGAGACCGTAGTTGCTGCTCTGCATCCAATCCCTGATTATCATTCAATTAATGTTAATGGCCGAGGTTCTTACAAAACCCGGAAAGAATGTGTTAAAAATTATGGAGCTAGACAAGCTAAATTATCAACAAGAAGAAGCAAGCAAGCAATCGTCGCATTTTTCAGGTAAATCCTTGAAGCCGTTCGCAAAAAATCGGATTCAGCATTTTGTACCTGTTTGACCCATTTAATGGCGCTCTCGTCCAAGCCTTCAGTGAACATCTTCCGGAGAGAGACAGACAGACAGATGATCAAAGCGGAGAGACCTTGACGAAGAGAAGAAAAATAGGAGCTTCAATATGATCAGTGCGTGAAGAAGACGAAGACGAAAGATGAAACGACTCGGAAGAACTCTAGCGAGAGCGGGAGCGTGTGCCCATGTGTCACATATGCTGTAACGGCTAGTTGGAAAATGTGTTTCTTAACCAGCAGGTATTCCACACATTCCGTCCTACGTACGCTTCATGGTTTAAACTTTGTTGGACTTTAGTACCGGAATTTTGACTCGTTACCTTTAAAATTTCGAAAACTAACAAATGTAATTAATTTCAAAATATTGATACTTCTGTCTTTGTGTTACGAGTTTTTGACATGATTATTATAAAAAAAATAAATTATTTTTAAATAGATTTTTTTTTCTGATTATCTATATAAAATAAAATTAATTCAAACATATCACATTTTTTAAAGTTATAGCCCATATATTCATTTGCTACAGTGTCTACTATGTGAGAAATTAATTTAAAATTTTAATATTTTTGATAAATTTATATAATCATGAAAGACAGTTACCAAGAAAGTGTTTTTTGTAAATACGATTTTTATGTAAAATGAAAGCGTTTTTTACAAAATTTATTTTATTTTAAAAGCCTTTTTACATAAAAAGCAACTTTACAAATAGGCTTTCTACACTTGCAGTAATTTCTTTGATTGCTTCTAAGACACACTTCTAACAAGATCCAATCTGAATGTTTTCTGTCAATTTTCATAAAATTGTGAACTGAAATGAAGATAGAACAATTTTGATAGGGTTGTAAATTAAAGTTATTTGAATATCAGATTGCGGGGATATTGATCTACATTTTCAACTACTTCTTGATTGCTAAGATTTTCCCATAAACCATCCGAAGGAATCTCATCATATTAGCAATTAGAGTCTTTATGACATCTGAGGAACTTCATGTCGTTTGGCAGTGACCCTTACTGACCTCTATCAAGAGTGTAAGGGTTTTTTGGGGCTTACAAGCTATTCTCAATGATTCACTGCATGCTATGCCACTATCATCACTCCCTTCACATGGCTTCTACCCAAAAAAATAAATAATAATAATAAATTGTTTTCTTGGACACTAGAAGTCCTTGCCTTAACAATTTTCCAACTCGCTAACTCCCCAAACAAATGCTTCAGACAATGGTATTAGGGTTATTTTGTCTCACGATGGGCATCCAATTGTTCAAATCTCATATAATTTCATTCACAAATCACTCTACTGTAGTTGTAGCTTAGCCCCCTTCATGAAATATTCTTTTGTTATAAATCATGTTTTACATAGTTCAACCAAGATTGATCAAACATTAGATAAAATAAATAAATAAATAACTAGTAAACTACTATTAAATTTCTACTACCATTTACGTAGGCATTTGCTCCTTTTAATTGCAGTGAATTTGCTCCAAGCTGCACATCACAAATGAAGAGATACATACATCAAAAACAAAATTTAACATTTCAGTTTATGTTGAATTACCAAATGAGTGATCACATCCATTCCTGTGCAATTTCTGAAATGGAGAACAGAATATTAAATATCAGAATAAACAAGCTTGAGATAAATATGAATATGTACCCCATCTAAATATGTTCAATAAGGTAAAAGACTATGGAAGCAAGGAACAAAATGACTTCAATCATAAAGTTTTGTAACCACCGATGAGCTCTAACAAATCAATATCTAGTTTGGCATTGAAAAGACCAAGTTGGCTAAAATGCAGTTAGTCCAAAATCCAAATTGACCACTCAGCAGATCTTATATCCCTTCCCTAGTTTGGATGAGGTTACCCAAGTAAATTATGCACCAGTTCTTTTATTGTTCTCAAACCTATTACCCTTTCCATTCCTTCTTCCATACTTGAAAAAATCCTAAATAATCAAAAATATACTGCAGCTAAATCATAACTAAATAGAAAATTAAGGATATAAAATTTTATGAGAATTGCTAGAGGCTTCCTCACAACAGTTCTTTTCATATGAGTTAGATCATATGGTTTTCAGACCTAAGTACTTGAGGGTTGTGTACCACTGGTGGGTCACCATGTGTAACGGGTTGATGCCGACATGTGCCACTAACGGGTTGATGCCGAGTGGGCCCTATTTACTTAGTTAAGAACATCAAGGGATTAAAGGCCATTTTGGTCTGAGACTCGACTTAAACAAATTGTTGTTTGAAACGTCTAATGTTTGTAAGTGTTTGAATTATGATTGTATTATGAGTTTGAATATGAAAGATGGTTGTTCGAAAATGATCCACTGGGTTATGTGCTCACTCCTTCCTATCTTATTTTTTAGGAACATGAAATATATGAAGCAGTTGAACATGAATAGGTCTTTTTGCAAGTTTTTGCCTTACTATTATTATTTTTTAGAATTTTTAGGGCATGTTGCCTATAGTTTTTTATGCTTTTCTACTAAAAAGTATTTTGAAGACTTCCGCTGTAATTATTAGTTTTTTTTTTAGAGTTTAGTAATCTCAATTTCTATTATGAATAAAATAGTTTAAATTTATTGATCTCTTTTAATTTGCCTTGATTTTATTGGAAAGTTTTGTATTCTTGAATTTTGTACAAAGGCATGAGATATTGAAAAAAAAAAAGAACAAGTGTGTGTCGCTTGTAATGTAACATCGGCCTGACCCGCCGTTTTGTTAAGTCCACTGTCAAGAGAACGGTGGCAATGTATATTGCTTAAGAGATACGGGGGTTGGGGTGTTACACAAGGCTCTAATAGGTGGTGTTAAACCATAGTAGAACATCTAAATCCGTAGCCAAGGAAGATAGTCATGCTAAGGATATCTTCTTAATAAGTCCTTAAATCTCTCTTAGGTTTCATAGAGAGAATCAAAATCGAACTGCCTGAATGAGCTTATTTCACTCCTCAGTTGATGAACTTTTGCAGGAGTGAAATATTTCTATAAGAATTTTTGAGCCATCTCTTCCCATGTGGTGATGCTACCTGGTAAGAGAGTTTACAACCTTGTCCTTGCCTTGTCGTTAGAGAGAAGGAAAAAAGTGTCAATCTTAACTGATTCTCAGTCACACCATTCATCTTGACAATATCACATATTTTCATAAAGGAGTTTAAACGTGCCATAGGATCATTAGTAGACAAACCCCAAAACTATCGTTGTTGTACCATAGTAATCAAAGAGGACTTCAACTCAAAGTTGTTGGCATTGATGGGTATGTAAGCAATTTCAGAATAATTATTATTGAGCACAAGCTTGAAAAAGTCCTGGAGTGGTGCTTCACCATCAGTAACAACTGTACATCTACTACTCTCAGCCATATCAGATCTATGACTTCAGGTCTCCAGTTGAAATTGTTGAAGTGTTTTGAACCAATCTAAATCACCAACTTTGTTAAGTCACTACTCATCAACAATCCAAAACACCACAAAAAAAAAAAGAAAATAGATCACGTGTAGTGAACCAACAAATTAAATAAAAAAAAAACTACAAGAACATAAACTGAAATAAAGTAAAATAAATAAATAAATAAAATGTCTCAATTAAAATTTAACAAATTTCAATTGGTTTCAAGATGATTAACATCGTTCCTCAACGACGGCACCAAAAACTTGTTGAGATCATTGCAAGTGTACAAGATTGCAATAGTAATATACGATAAATATCGAATATCGTCCTTAGGGAACGATATATGATTAATAATCTCAAATCCCAATCTAATTTTAGTATTAATTTTATGAAGGAGTTAAATCGATGTTTTAATAATCTAAACTAAAATTAAACAGAAATTAAACAATTGTTGATTTCAAAATTATATTAATTAAGATTCTAGGATAGTAAAATATCATGTATTCACATTTAATTTTTATTTCAATAAATCTAAATTCTGTTCTCGTAGGTTATAGCACTAGTAATCAAAACCCTCTCCTGAGGCACATTGATTCTATCAGTTAAATTTCCTAATACCCTCTCCCAAGGTATATAATCAATAAACTAATGCAATAAACATAGAAATCACGTGCAACCTCCTATAGAATCAACAACCTCTCGATTAATTGATTCAGATAGGTCTATATTCTGATTATTCAATTGTTAAACCTCTTTCCCGAGTTAGTTTAACAATCTGAAATCAGTTTATAGGTGACAAATCAATAAAAAGCATTAAGCACACAGAATATAAAAAAATACCTCAAAATATATTAATCAAAATAAAAATCAAAGGATTCTACAATCTAAATTACATCTTAAAAATTAAAATACTTAGCTGGACATTTTTGAGAGATCACAAATCAAAGAGTTAAATGAACAGAAAATCATTCTAGAAGCATGATGGTGTTCTTCTCCAGTTTTTGCTTCTCTTCTTTGTACACGAACTCGGACGCGTGAAAATCCGAATTTCCAATATACTGCTAATCTTCACGCAGGATTGCAGTTCACAAGCCCGATTTTGATCTTTTGCTCTTGTATTGCACTTGTTTCTTCGCCCAGGTTTTTCCTCTTATTTACAAATGCTTGCAATTGTCAATTCGCACAGACTTGGTTCCTAATATTTTGACAGTCGACCCATGCAATTTTCCTCAAATTACATGTTTTGCCATCCAATCTTGCAACACAAATTCACACCCCCAAATCTTCTTTCCAATCGACCCATGGATGTTCTTCATTATTTACCATCTTGCTATTTCACAACTTCTTGCTTTGCTTCATACACACACATTGCATTTGTTTTGACTGTGTTGGCTTTTGATGAATGTGTTAAATATGCATTGTACATTTGATGAATGGGTAGTGGCTGTGTTGTATTCTTTTGTCTTTCCATCTTAATTCCTTTGTTTGTCTATCTCTTCCTAATCTAATCCTGTACAAGCAATTGAGAATTCTTCTTCGGACATTAAAACACATATATAAATATATAAAAATCATATTACAATGCTCACAATGCATAAATACATGCAATATGAATATAAATGATCACACGTCTAATTATAACTAAATATGTCCTATTTCCTATTTAACTAACGCAAAATGTATATAAAAAATATATATAATATTATTAGTATGCAACGCAACTAACAATGTACTGACATTGAAGAAATTGGCCAATTACTTAAAAATGTCAATTTACTCGATGTGATCAAGAAGTTTTAATAATCATGCTAAAAGTAGTGGCTTCTATAGACTCTTGAATATGACATGCATTCTTTGGAGTTATAAGGTCTAACAATGATATAAATGTTATCAACCAAAGTCCTTTGGTTAATGATGTCTTACACGAATACACTCCAAATAAATAGTTCACTGTTAATGGCACAAATTACGTAAAAGGGTATTATCTTGCTAATGGTACACATCCAGAATTTTGTTAAAAGTTGTTCATGAAGATTTGGAAAGGTCCAAGTTTAAGCAAATGCAAAAGGCTACAAGAAATGACGTTGAATTAACATTTGGTATGCTTCAATCTCATTTTGGCATTATATGGGACCTTACCTGATTTTGGAACAGAAAAAAAAAATGAAGGATAGAATGTATTCATGCATAATATTGTATAATATGATTGTTCATGATGAAGAAAATACAATCATGAATTAGAATGATGATGAAGGGGAAGCACTGATGGTTGGCAATTAAATGAGCAGCACAAATTTTCAACAGTACCTTCAAAGGAATTAAAACTACGTGATCTGGAAGTGCATCATTGTTTTCACTCAGACATAATGAAACATATTTGTGCACACTTTATGTAACACCCCAAGTCTTAGTCCTTTCATTTTTATCACATCTGAGTCATGTCTGGAGAAGCACTTCCGCTCTACATTAAATCTTGTACACGTGTCAACTGTTGAGAAGACACACCAAATCTCACATGCGAGACTTATCAGCTTCTTGGACATACCAAAGAGTATCATCAGGAGATATGTCAAAGATAATTTAGTAAAAGAAACCATTAAATCCAAATATTTAAACTTAGTAAAGCCTGAAATGAAGTTCCCAAGTAGAAATCTCTGAAAACATGGCTTGAGTGGTCGAAATCTAAATCATAAAAGAAATTAACAATTTAGATCAATCTAGAAGTCCATATGTCCAATCTATACTAACTTATCAACAAAAAAAAAATCATAAAACAACCTCCACAGTGAGGTTAGCAAACAAGCTAGTAAAATATCCTAGAGATGTTGGCCAGCAAGCACCGCCTCAAGTGTTACCTGAAATGGAAAGGTGGGGTGAGTTCGAGAACCTAATGGATCATACATAGTACATCTATAACATTATTTAAATCAAACACAGATCATTATTTAAACACATGGACAAATCATCAATCATGGATATAAGAGCATGTAATCATCAAGCATAGATAAATCAATCATGTTATTCAGCATTCATGTATAACATATGAAATCATGGCATCAAATCATTATTTAAACACACCCTAGCATACTTTTAGGCATTTAAGCTATGTAAACACACAACATGTTCAACATTAAAATTCAAATAATAGGGAGTAAGGTAATCACTTCTACCTTTTCTTTCGTTCCCTGGGGCCCTCTTCTTGTTGCTTCAATAGCCTTGATTCCTCAATCTTTCAAAATTAAAGCTATTTTCTTAGTATTTGATACAATTCTACTGTTGTTAGATCATAATCTAATGATAACTTAATTATGGTGGTGTGTGCTATGAAAAAGAATTTCAATAGCAATTGTGTGTTTTTCTTTCTGTGTATTAGGTGAAAGAGAGGGGTACCACAACAACCAAGGTGTGTAGGTGAGGGGCAAAGAGAGGAAGCCAACACATTGCCACGGTAATGCGAAAGCCATGCTACTTGTGAAAAATGAATAGGGTCTTAGACATGCTACTACGGTGTAACACCCCACCTCCCACACCCAGGACCATGTGGTTCTAAGGGGGTGTAATTACTGCACTATCCTTGTTTTCTCTTTTGGAGTGTTGGGTCGCCTAGGAGGCGGGCCCATCTCACATTAACCATTTTCCTTTATATGACTCAAACCCATGAGGCTTCCTATGCACTAGTCTATGTATAATATATTTCATGAAAATTAATAATGCCATGAATAAAACTAAAATATTTGATTTATTGATTGATTCAAAATTTAAGGGTATTTACTTAACCTTTGTTACACTGGAAGTAAATTCAATAAAATAAGATTGGGCCAACATACCTTATATAGTTCAATGAAATTCCTAAGAAAATAATCTAAATAACTCTTCAATAGTCTTATTAATTAATTTTCTAAAATGCTAAAAAAGGATGGGGTGAGCTAAAAGCGCAGCGAATTATTCCAAATATTTAAAGTATTATTTGATCAAATAAAACATGTAGATCAATCAATTTAAGAAATTAAATGTTTCAAACGGTATATTATTTTAGTTGACATTAAAAACCAAAGAAAATCCCAGTATTCTGACCCTAGGGAGAAAGGTCCATTATTGACATTCGACCCATCCTAGTAGAGGTAAGGTCAAATCTAAACCCTTTATTCACCTCACAACTCCTAATTGGAATACTTATGATAAAAATTTGTCATCATGCTAGTACGTAGTTATAATCTTTATGAATCTTATGTTAAATGTGAAAAGTAATGTTCAAGTAAGAAAACTAAATATAAACATGATTTAAGCATAGCAACATTATAACATGACACATTACATTACAGATCACACATCATTATTTATGCACACCTAATCATGCATATTCTACATGGCATGTATAATCATAAGAAAAAATTTTAAGCATAACACCCATACAAGTTATATTTAAATCAAAATAGTAAGTTAAAAATTGAAAGTCATCTTTAGCTTAAAAGCTACTCCTTCTAAACTTTCTAAACTTATCTTAGATCTTTCCCCTTGCTTGCACTAGATTTGTACAACACTTCGTTGCTACTACTCCACTGGCCATTAAAAACAGCTCAAGAAAGAAAACTAGATGCCAAAAGAGAGGCAAAGAGAGCAAGAAGAGTCTTATCAGTTCTTGCTAGAATAACAAGAATGAGAGGAGGAGAGGGTTTATATAGAGTCCCCCAAGGGTAGGATTAGTAATTTTTGGGCATTTTTAGATTGAAAACTTTTTATTTCCCTTAATATCCATGCCCACCTCGCGCACCAAAGTTGTACGTATGAATTTTAGGTTTTTTGCCGCATTTTCGCACACACATACACACACACATATATATAACACATCTATACCCATATATTTAACACATACTTATATATATATATATATACACATACACACACACACATATTTTTATTTCTTTCGATTGTTAATTTTTAGATACCTTAAAGTTGCACAAAATTTATTAATAATTTTATTTTTTCCTACTTTATTTTATACCTTGGAATACACTTAATTCATACCTAAAGAGTTCTCAAAGTCAACTTTTTTTTATTTCGTATAAAATTATTGGGTATTATACATGGTAAACAAGAAACCTTAATCTCAGTACCGCAGTAGTCTATGTTCTAGACATGTGAACAGTGTACTACCACGGTAGTTAGTAACTCCCAAAAACTACATTCTATTCGTGCGTCTCTCGTTTCCCCTCATACATGGCACATAGAAACACTAAACATTGGACTTAAAAACTAGAATCTCATTGAACAGTAGTGCATTTTACCTTGTTGCTATCTCTTCTTCCTTTGTTTGCCTCAAGAACATGTAGAACACTTCTAAGGTTCTGTTTCATTAAAAGAACGATCATTCCCTTAGAAAACACAAAACAAAGATGAGAAAACACGTCTTTTGTGTGAAAACCAGTGCTTACCTTGTCTGCAACCATTGATGATGTTACTGTAATCAACTCTCCACCGGTTTCACCGTTCTTTTTCAATCTTTGCCCAAGAGGTTGTTGGAATGGGTGAGAATCAATGTAGAACTCGTATGGGATGAGAAGGAATCAATTATTGGTAGCTGGGTAGGGTTTGAAAGGAACCATGCACAATTGCATAACAAAATGTGTGATAATTAGGGTTTCCACGCATGGGTCATACATATATAATCACATATTATAACAACGACACGATATATTATCGCGATAATCATGCATTACCGCGGTAGTCTACTGTGGTAACCAACAAGATAACATTTTCTCCGTTGTGAACAACTCACACACATTAACGCAGTAATTTAAATTGCCACAACGGTAATCAGGGCCTTTCGTGTTATTTTTGTATTTTCTTTAATATTTTTCATATTTATCTAAATATATATAAGTTTTATTCTAGGTTTATATATATATTCTAGGTTTATTAACACTTGTATTATGTGATTATGAAGAGTTTATAAGTTTTATTCATTTATTTACATTATTTTATATTTATTAACTCCAAAATTTTATAAATGGTTTATTAACTTTCAGGGTATTACACTTTAGGGATAATGAAGATAAAAATTAGTATATTTTAATATTGTAGTACTTAGGCATCATTTTATGATGTAATGTCATTAATTATTGAATTTTATATAATTTTTATTTATGTGTGATATCTAATTGTTATAAACGATAATATATATAAATGAATTATATGTATATAGTTTAAAAAATAATATTAAAATATAATTTTAAATCTTTTCAAATATTATATTTCATAAATATTTATAAATAATATTTTTTTATAAAATATTATATAGTTTTTCAAAAAAATAAAATATTTGTTAAAAAAGTGATATTTCAAAAATAATTAAACCATTTATTTTGAATATATAAATTTTAAAAATTTTAAATAATCTCATATAATTTTTATTTAAGTGTAAATAGTTTAAATTATATATATATATATATATATATATATATATATATATATATATATATATATATATATATATATATATATTATAATATTTATTGTAAATATTTAAATAAAAGGTTGATGTGACTATAAGTCTCGTTCAATACTGCCTAATAAATTATAATGATAAAAATGTAATGAACTGGTAGAGACATTAAATTCTTTAAAAGTAATATTTTCTATTTGCCCTGACCCTAAAAAGGTTTTCTTACAATCAGGTTCTATTTAAAGCTTTCATTGTTTGAAGATGCCCATGATGATTAGTTTGCTTGCCTCCAGGTGCAGCTTTGCAGTCTATGAAGTTATGACATCAAGAACTGAAACAGAGAAAACAAAGAGAAAAACTGTGAGAGGAATCAATGTGATTCTCTCTTCTACAGATCGTTTCTCATTAATCCAAGAAAATGTAGTACAGGGTATTTATACAGTAAATAGAAAAGAACAGAATGTTGAAACGGAAACTAACATACAGAAAAAGATAACAGACTGCTATAACAGAAACTATAACAGACTGTTATAACGGAAACTATAACTAATTCTAACTGTCTTCAGGTTTCTCCTTCACAGTCCCCCGCAAACAAAACCTTGGGGATACAGTAAGGTTAAGTTTGGAGCAGAAAAAATGAAAAGATGCAACTGACAAGCCTTTAGTTAGAATGTCAGCAATCTGAAATTTGCTCGGAACGTATCGAACATCAAACAATCCTGCTGCAAGCTTTTTCCGAACAAAATGAATATCAATTTCAATATGTTTGGTTCTAGCATGAAAAACAGGATTTTTGGCAAGGGCAATTGCACTTGTGTTATCACACCAAATGACTGGTGTGGAAGATAACTGTATACCAAGTTCCTGCAACAGAGAAGTGAACCAAAGAACATCACAAGAAGCACTTGACAGTGCACGATATTCTGTTTCAGCACTTGATCTAACCACTACTTTTTGTTTCCTAGAAGTCCAACTAATAAGATTTCCACCCAGATACATACAAACACCTGAGGTTGAACGTCTATCATCTAAATCACATGCCCAATCAACATCAGAATATGCTTCTAATTGTAGACTTGTAGCATGGTGAAAATGAAGACCACATAACAAGGACCCTTTAAGATATCTTAGAATACGTTTGCAAGCTGTCCAATGTACTTCCAAAGGAGAATGAAGGAACTGGCTCAACTTGTTAACAGCAAAAGAGATATTTGGACGTGTGTTTGTAAGATACTGCAATGCTCCAATTGTGCTTCTATACAATGTAGGA
>JAJIYU010012948.1:0-14202 GCA_030144865.1 Tinospora cordifolia
TATATATATATATATATATATATCATTGTGCTCAGATTTATGAGTAGAATACAAATATATATATTATTTGTACCCTCGTGGACCATAGAAAATTATATGGTAGTTAGAAGTCGACGCATCGGGGGTGTACCCATTAATACTAAAATTTTAGTCGGTGGGTACTAAAATGTCCGAAATGAAACTGTGAACTTAATGACACTGAAATTAGGATTTTTGGAGGTCAATGGACACATTAAATTTACGTTTATGCGATTTGAGGATTAATTAATAAAGATAGAAAAAATGTATATAGGGTAAAGATAATGGTAAATAACGGAAAAAATGTTGTATAATATTGCATAACATTATGAAATACTTATTAGGGAAATATATAACATAGGAAATAATATTTATATATTGAACTGCCAAATTTATGAAAGTGGCTGGTTATTGTATATCAAAGGTGGGACACATGTCGACAATACATATTTGTAGTATTTTGAGTCAATATAAAGGCTTAATTGGCCTTGTTAACCACTTTGACCTTATCGATTTGACAGATCGGCGAGGGTTAGGTTTAGATAGAGTTGACTATAGTTGACTAAGTCAATCCTTTGATTGACCAAAAACCATAAACTTAGAATTTGAGCCTAGTTTTATGTAGATATTAAGAAACTAAGTTGATCACGCAGGATCAAACATCAGCGGGACGCGACCGGTCATTACAAGAGCACCGGGAGCTAAGCATCCTTGTGAGTAATGTTTTCTAATTTATCACTTAACTTGTTATTCTATCATAACTAAAATGTTATTACATATTGAAATGCATTTGCAATATTTAAATGTCATTTAAATGAAAATGTGCACCGAATACGAGGTCCAGGTGCAGGTTAGGTTATTGAATGTGGTAGAGCATTGAGGACGAGTGGCTGTCGCATCTGGGGTGCGATTGGGCCAGGTCTATCAATTGAGGCTCCCCTAGATTATTTAGTGACCACCTAGCACAGAGTGCCCTGAGGGGGGTTCTGTGGGCCCAAATTAGGGTCGTCACCTATACACCTAACCGTCGGGTTTCTCCCGCTCGAATGGATTTATGTGTTTTCTGCATTAAAATTGGTTTCAAAATAGAATGTGCATAACTGCATAGTGGATTTAGCATTCATTAACTGTTGCATTCATTCGCATTATTATTATTGTGCATTTATACATAACATTGCTTTTCTAGAATTATTGTTCTAAGTCATAGATTAGGTTACATTACTCACTGAGCCGCTGTGAAAAAAATTGGCTCACTACTCTAATATTTTAGGTTCTTCTTCTGTGGAAAAAGGGAAGAAAGTGGTCATCGTATAGAGCGCATCGCGTTTACTTCGGTAGGTTTCCTCATGTGGTTTACTATTTTGAGAGTTAGTATAATGTATAAGAAGTGAGGAAAATATGGTAGATATTTTGAATTAGGCATTCCGCTACTACTACAGTTAGGACAGTGTATATATAATTAACTTTTGTATATAAATATATATATATATATATATATTTACTGTACTTATTTGTTCTAGTTGTTTTCACATTTATTATGATTACTCTGATAGTGTTATATATGGTGTTGTAAAGAGGCTTAACAGTGTTTTAGGCAAGCTCAGTTTGAAATGGGTTTGTCAGAATACTGTGTCGGTCGGTTCGTCCTTCTCCCTAGGGAAGGGGTCTCGACAATGTTGGTATCAGAGCTAGTGGTTCAATGGTAGTGGATGAGGAATGATTTGGGTACTTATCCCCTAGGTCCCAGGATCAAATCTCCATGGAGGTAAAATAAAATCCCAGGCAGGGGGGGGTGGGGTTGGGGGGGGAGGGGGGAACAGTACCTTTGAGTGAACACCTAGCCCAGAGTGCCCGCTACGGTGGGGGTTCTGGGGGCTCAGTGAGAGGTCGTCGCACTCCTAAAGTAGGGGTCAACGTACGAGTAGACCTTAAATAAGACTAGGTAGAGGTTTGTAACACCCCAATTTTCGACCAAACCTCTGTTCACGTGTTGCATCACGTGTGGATCGTCGCCTGATGAAAATTGAGATGCTACGTTAAGTTTCGTTCTTGTTCAAAATCTTTTTCTTCAAAGTTCAGTTCATAATCTTTAGTTCTCATATCAAAGTCTATAAAGACATCATGTGCAAGATAGAAAATCATAATAATTTTGTCGAGTAAATCAAAAGTAACACAGCGGAATAGTTTTAGAATTATTCCTTGAAATCAAAATCGTTAAACCAGTAAAATCATCAAAAGATAAGACAATCGAAATTAAACCAATGTAAATACATGAAAACCATCCAGTAAAATACATAAAACATAGTCTCCAAACCACCTATCCCTGACCACCTCCCCATGAAGTGTCCAATCTGGGTGCGAGTCTTCTGACGTAGTCAACATATTCTATATCCGGGTGTACCTGAAAAATAAAGTGAGAGTGAGCTCGAAAACCCAGTGGATCATTCCTCACATTGCATGCATTATACAGACCCAATCCAAAACATTACAAACACTTTCAAACATTAGGCGTTTCAAACATTTATTTGGTTTTGGTTGAAGTCAAGACCAAAAGAGGGTTGAGATGCCTCTCGGTATTCATTGTGATCTAATCCAATCATAATCATAGAGGCCTCAGGTGGTACCATCTAAAATCAATCATATCTCAGTATCACAGTCTAAGTGAGGGTACTTATCTAGACTTGTACCGTCTCCCAAAGACTTTGAGCTGTCGCAGGCAACTCAGGGCGGGAATACCTACGATCCGCCTTGCGGCTCGACAATCGCACCGGTACATGGATTCTTAATATCCTTCGTCTTCTTTTACTTTAATACAGTTAATTCAATTACACCAAAGAATCATTCATATCATAACAAGCAAAACGAATAATATCAAACATTGGCATGGTAAAGTAAATGATCAAACAATGAAATCCAAAAGCATAGTCTCATATACAAGCATGCCATGATCAAGAAACCAGTCATCACACGTCATTTAACAATACCAACAATTCAATTCAAATTTCCTAAAATATTAATAACCTAGAATCTATTCAAACAAATGTCTTGAATTTTAAATCCGCATAATACATTTTGAGAGAGAAAATCATGCCCACCTGAGTTCTTGGCGATTTCCTACTCCTTTGTCACTACGATCGTCCTAGAGCTTTTTTTTATCTGCAAAATCATTATGGCGTATGATTTCTCAATTAATATTTCTATTAATTTTCATAAGGAATTAGACAAATTTTGGGAATCTTTTTGTATTATTATTGAATTAAATATTCTTTAATCTTTCCTTCGTTTTATTATAGTCAAATTATTCGCGGAATAATTACAAACAAAATAAGACTTCTATTTGTCAAATCTTTAGTCTTATTCAGATTTAAAAATCTTAGTCTTATGCTACTTCTGAAATTTTATCAAGATCACTTATAGTGCTAATTCGAATAATTATTATTTATTTATTTTTTTAATTAAATATTTATCTACTTAAATAATTGAGCACTTGAATAAATGATTTTTCATTTCTTTAACTACTTAATTTAAATATTTAACTAGATGAAGATACATTAATTTATTCTTTTATTTTCCAAACCTTAGTATTATGTCATAAAAATTTTATTTTTCAAATCAACCCATCATGATTTATTCGAATTATCCATGATTCTAATTCAAGTTATAATAATGAGAAGTTCTACAATAATTTCCTCTTTATTTAAAGCTACTAAAGTTTCATCACTTAAAATTTTTTTTGAAATTTTCTAACTTATCTTTAGATTATTAAAAGTGTCATTATACATCGATCTTAGTATTTGAAATTCCTTATTCCAATTAGTGTTTATTTATGTATAATTCCTAGTTCTATTTTATCAATGCTCATACCCAATTTAAATCAGCACTAACCTGATTTTTCAGTTTAAGCACTAATCTTATGATATAATTCAATCTACATTAATAATCCCCATTTTACTTTGATTATCCAATAACTATGTTTAATCTAAATTGTCTAATTCATTAACCCCTTACCTCTTTAATTTGATCAAATACTGATTGATGAAGAAACTGCCACCACAACTCACCACTCGACCGTGTTCTGCTCACTGTCCAGCCAGCACTTCCAGTAGCTCATCACCGTTCCTCTGTTCATGCATCGCCGTCCCATAGCAGCTGTAATTTGCAGCACCCGGCCACTGTTCTTGTTCTTCTTCTTTCCACACCACCAGCAAGCACCACACCCAATCCCCTGCTCTGTTTCAATCCAACGCAGCAGCATCCTTTCTTCGTTCCTTCACCAGCACGCACCGTTCTTCATCTTCATCAATTCCTCCTCGGGCTGCAACAACACCCCTGTTCAATTCAGAAATCACGTACCAGCAGCAGCTTGCAACACGCTCCACGGCACCTGCTTCTCGGCCAGCAACGACAACAGAGCAGCAGCAATGGCAGCTCCTTCGTTCTCCCTTCCTCTGTTCGTGTACTCACGTCACACACAGCAGCAGCCATTCCCGTTGCTCTGCTTTCATTTCTTTCCTCTGTTCGGCACACCAAATACATCCTAGAGTAGCAGTAGCAGATGGTAAAACCAGCAGTGGCTGGTTTTCCTCTTCCTTCGTCCGGCAACAAAGACAGCAACAGCCGTCACGAACAGAGCATCATCGCTCTGGTCCTTCTGTTTTTCCTTTCCAGCTTCAGCTTCCTGCTGGTCTCCCCTGTTTTCAGTTGCAGTAGCCGAGCTTCCCATCTCCTTCATTTCTGCCATTGCTCTGTTCTTCATCGCAGCAGCAGAAGCCCAATGCCCAGAAATTCCCAATGCTCACGTTCAATTCAGCAGCCTTCTCTGTTCGGCGGCCAGTGAGCAGCAGTAGTAGTAAATTATGCTACTCTGTTCTTCGTTCTTCCTCTCTGTTCGGCTCCATTGTGTCTTCTTCTTCCTATCATTTTCCAGTAGCAGCAACTCATGTGCTGCTTTCGTCTCTTCCTCTATTTTCGGCGGCCCGTGAGCAACAGCAGCAACTTACGTTGCTCTGTTCTTCGTTTTGCTTCTCTCCACCTATGCCGAGCAGCAGCCGCAGCAGCAATACAGAGCATCAACTTCCTACTCTGTTTTTCTCCTTTCTCTGGTCATCTTCTTCTTCACTCACCACAGCTCCTTTCTTCATCATTCGGTAACCACAACAGCATGTAGCAGCAGCAACGTCCTCCTCTGTTTCCAGGGCCAACGTCTCTATTTATAGAAAACAAACTGTTCTCGACCTCTCTAAATCACCGCCTCCCCCTGACTTCGCCTGAAAATTATCGAGTCGTCGGTTCACCGTCTCCATTCGAACTCTCGAATTTTCTGGTTTGAAACCGCCAGAATCAATTCTAATTTGGACCGCCAAAATCAATTCTAATTTGATTTTTTTTTTTTTTTAATTCCTTCCATAAATACTTATAATCTCATTTATTGAATTTTATCTTATTTATTATTATTATTTTTTTCCCTAATCATTTTTATTTGTGCCCACCATTTTATTTAACTACTTTAGTTTATTTGATTTCTACATATTAACAAGGTTTATTTTATTCATATGCACTAATAATTTATCAATCAAAATCTGAATTTAATTTTCTCTTGACGCGTTTCTTCAAAACCTTGTTATAAATTTTTCATTGCTTTTAATTTATAATCTTTTCATTTCATTACTTTAAAATCCTATGCACTAATATTGTATTTTATTTTATTATTCTTGTTATTAATTCAATCACTGTATATTTTTCTTTTCCACCCTAGTCATAATAAACATTAATTAATTATTTCAACTATTATACATATCTATAAAACATAATTTATAGTTTTATCATGCTATCATTAGCATTATTATTTTCTATCAAGTAACAGATTTCATTTTTGCATCACTCGTGCCTTCGCGCGAGCGCGAGCGAACGATGAAATAATTTATTTACCCTTATTCGCTCACGACGTGACACGATTGCGAAGTTACGGAGTGTTACAAGGTCACACAAATGAGTAGTTACAATACTAGTCTATTGCCCTAAACTCAACTTATCACAATTGGAGGCTTGTCGATGGTGATCAAAATATGAATACACCACGCTAGGGACAATATATAACACCCCAGTTCTCAGTCCTTCATTTCTCTCACGTCTGTCACACGTGGAGAGACGCGTCATTAAATGTTGGCACAAATATCATACGTCAAGAATCGGGACGTTACTTTTCTCACATTAAATTCTCATCAAACATCATCTGGACATACCAAAACTTATATAAATAAATAATCAAACTCCTGGACTCACCAAGGAGTAACACATGGAAGCATGCAACGGTTATCTATAATTAAATCCTTAACTTCTACATTTAAAATTTAAATAAACGTGGACAAGTTTTCAACTGAAATATCCAAACATGGCCTATGTGGTCGAAGTCTAATCCATAAAGAAAATTAATAATGCAAAACCAGTCTGGAGGCCATAAACCTAGTCTAAACTAACTACCCTACAAAAGAAATCTGATAATAATTAACCTCAACAGTGAGGTTTGCAACTCCTATAGTACTCTGTAATACTATCAACACGAACTACCTCAAGGGTTATATGAAATGAATATGTGGGGTGAATTCAAGAGCCAGTGGATCATTTACAGTACTTCGATAACATTATTTAAATCAAACACTAAGCATGTAAACACTTGTCATTTATTATGCGTCTCAAGCATTTAGTTATCAACAGTCATTAATTAGACTGAAGGGTCTAACCCTGATGTTTTCTCATCATCATACATTCAAAACATGTTCAAAATAATGGATTCATGTTCCTACATAAGGACCCCATGGTGTGCACAAAACCAGAATGAAAAACGAATGAAAAACAGGGTGCACGTCAGATTACCACGGTAATGTGAAGCTGAATAGGCGACCAATGTTATCGCGATAACCAATGGGCGTTGTGTGTGAAATTCTTTCATGTGCATTGCCCTACTCGTGCTTTTCCTAGGTGTTTAATACTCCAATATATGCACGTTAAGCTTTAAAACACACATTAAACTTAAAGAAGTTTTTATACCTTAGGGCACTTCGCGTTCCTTCTTTGCTTCTCACCAAAACAAAGTTTTGTACCCATCAAATCACTTACACTTTAGAGAAAAACATGTTTACACTTAGGAAAATGATTTATAATACTAAGTACTTAAGATTTCAAGTGGGTTTTGTGATTTTACCTGAGTACATGACATTTGGAGTAACACCTCCACGGATCTTCTTCTTGGTGAAACTTGGTCTTCACGGATCTAAGTTCACAAACCGGTAGAGAGGGGTTTGAATGAGTAGAAACCAATTTCGTAATATTCCCGCCCCTCCCACTACTTTTTGCTTCTCCCTCGGCTAGAGCGAAGTCCAATAGAATGGTAGGGAAGGGAAGAAAATTCAATTATTGGCAGCTAGTATCGATTCTTGGGAGTAGGTGTGCGAATGTAGGGTTAAAATGACGAATAAGGTTTGTCGGCTCCTTGTTCATATATATATATATATGATTTACGTATTACCGTGATAACCAGAACCCTAGTTTCTATATTTTAGTCGGATTACTACGATAATCACACAAATGACCGCGATAACCAAAATGTTATAATTTTTAATTTTTTTTTCTGGGTTTCAATCTAATGACCACAGTAATCACTTTAATGACTGTGGTAACCAGCAGACAGTCACTTTGTGAAATTTCGTGCTTCGCTTTGGTTTGTCAATTTTTCTTAAACCATGTTTTCATGAGTTTTTCAAGGTTTATTATGCTTGAATTATATATATATATATATGATTCATGTATTACCGCGGTAACCAGAACCCTAGTTTCTGTATTTTAGTCGAATTATTACGGTAATCACACAAATGACCGCGATAACCAAAATATTGTAATTTTTAATTTTTTTTTTCTAGGTTTCAATCTAATGACCGCGGTAATCACTTTAATGACTGCGGTAACCAGCAGACAGTCACTTTGCGAAATTTTGTGCTTCGCTTTGGTTTGTTAATTTTTCTTAAACCATGTTTTCATGAGTTTTTCAAGGTTTATTGTGCTTGAACTATTTTTATTTAGTTTTGCCAAAACTCTATAAAATTTTTGGGGTATTACACAATACCAACGGCAATCAAATACAGATACACTACGTTAGTACGTGGTAAATATCTCAATCATCTTTATTTAATAGAGGTTATAATAAATTAAAGTAAACATTCTACATGCATGCGTACAAGTAATAAGGTAATAAATAACCAAAACATAACCATCATGCATAGGACATTAGCTGAATTAAAATATGTAGAAACATAATATGGCATTCGTAATGCCCTAGCATATTTCTAGTTTTTACACATAAATACAAACATTCATGAAGACATTAACATACTAACATAGCCTTAATAATTTAATTCAATATAATAAACAAATAATCACATCATTATCGTAATTAGGATAATATAGGAAAGACAACTATATCAGTTCCACCTGTATTTGCATTCCAACGCTTAGAAATTCGTATTAGACTTGATCTATCCAAGATATTAATATAAATAATATACAATATTATTATTAGCAATTTTTGATAATTTTAATATTCTAGACTTAAATTTTCTTAATTTTATAACTCAATACAATTTTTTTTTAATAATACGGCACTACTATTGTTACTAGTACACTGTTTGTGCACTATTGCCCTAATTTTCTACTATAGATTTAGCCAATATTATTTTTCATCTATAAGAATCATTCTAAATAAATTTTATTAATCATGGTATTATTAATTTAATTTTTAAAAATTCAATCACAAATATCATGCATAATTTACATGATTTTGGACTTAACACTTATTGTAAACTCTTAAAACCTTATTTTCAATGTATTAATATTTTTTTACTAAAAATTTATTATTTTATAATTGTTTTAATTTATTTTTAATAACTTAACATTTTAATTTTTCATCTCCAATTTTTTTAATTTTTATATTTTTTAATTATTTTTCACTAATAATGTAATTTCGGTAAATTAGTTGTTGCTAATTTTTATAAAATTATTTTATTTTTAAGCTACAAAATGTATTTATGTATATTCTATTTCTATTTTATGTATTCTACAATATAAATGTGTCTTGTAATATTATAATTTGATTTTTAACCTTTTCTTTCCAACCACATAAATTCTGAAACTTTTTTTCTAATTAAATGCAATAACAATATCTTTATACTATTTTGATATTTACACTATCTATGTTATTATTTTAATATAATAAATTTTGCTTATGTAACATTATATTATAATAATATTCTAATTAATGTATCTGTATATTATAACTTGATTTTTTTTAATTCAATAATAACAATATTTTGCACTATTACAAGCGTATAATTACATCAATACATAATCTTTACCTTCTCAACTAGTTTCATGTTTAATAATATTCTTCCATCACTCTTTTTAATCAAGTTATAAAGATGATCTACTTTTTATAATTGATTTACATAAAAATGTTTTATTTTTAATTTCATATATCAACAATATTTTAAGCAATTTTTATATATATGCATGCAATCGTTAATAAATGCTGAAATTTAAACTACCTAAACAATATAATCATCTATCAGTCTATAATGAATTAGTTTTCTATACTAAACAACTTATTCTAGTATAAAATATTTTATAAGAATTAAAAGAATGAAGTTCAAAAATTTTACTCTCTCGGAATACCTTTGTGAATCGTTATGATTGCTCCTTGATCAACAATATTCCATTGGAGAATTGTGCAAGCCTATAGATCATGTTTAGGTGCAGTTTAGAAGGGTTTTAATGTTTTGGTTCTCAACAAGGTCAAATTGACATTATTGCTAGACGATAATAGAGAAAGAATGGAGAAGGAGAATCAATAGAACAGGAAAACTAAGAAAATAACTGGAAAAGAGAGTCAATGATCCACTACTATTGGCTGATCTTGATGTGGGTTTTTATTTTTGGAGGTGAGTTCTAATAGCGATCTTGCTGATTCTTACAATGGTGAAACGTGATTTGGAAAAAGAAAGAACAAGGCAACTATGAGAGTGGAGAGCTAAAAAATCAACTAGATTTTTTTTTGGTTGGAAATCTTGCTTGCCTTATTTGAGAAAATTAAATCTTGATATATTATTCCTTTATTTGAAAATCATTCAAATCCAAAATTATTTCATTTATTGTTTTTATTTTCTTCTTCATTTGGGTCATCCATATTAAAAGAATAATATTCAAACTTTAAATTTTAAATTTTAAATTTCAGATCATGAGTTTTTTTTTTTTTTTAATTTATCATTAGGTAGCTCACTTGTGATCATTTTTATGCTATATATATATTTGACAAAATAATATATCAAGGCTCGAGTCTGAGGCTTCCTTGTTATCCGACATTAATTTAACAAATTAGGCTGATAGGTCATTGTTATCAATAAAATATTTTATTTTCATTTTAAGGTTCTCAAGTTCAAGTTTGAATTTTATTTTACTCAGAATCATTTAACCTCGCCTTATAAATAAATAAATAAATGTTATCCATCATTTATTTATTTATACAAATTATTTTAACTATTTATTTATTTAAAAAAATTTAATTTTTCTAGTGCAAGAGTGCTCTCGAGGTGGAATGTACTCAAAAGAGTCAAAGACTGTATTTAGTAAAACACCCACAGTGATTATGGCAATGCACAATTAGACAATTAAGGATGACATTATGTAATAGTCTATATAATAGTCTTATACGAGTTGGTTATTTAAGGTTTCAATACAACAAGTCATATTTAAACTTTTGTTTAGCTATTTGAGACGACTTTGTGTAAATGGTTAGCCAAGAATAAAAGTATTTGAGGTGTCACATAAGCAAATTTGAGATACAATAATATACCGATGACACGTGGACAAGGGAAGCACCAACTGGGGCTTTCACAATGATTCAAAGTTTAATAGTTTGAAGCTTTATCAATGTTAGTTGAAGTTAAATATATAAACTCTAGGATTTTCTTATTGCACCGTAAACAAAGGTGAATAGAAAAGAAAAAGGGCATTTTGAAGGTGTGGATTAAAGTTGCAAAGAAATTTTTTTAATAAACTAGGAGGGTTGGACATTGGTTGGTAGTAGTAGTTTATGAAAACATCTACAGCTTCAAGAGTATCACAATTAATATATATAATTAGATATTTATTTGACAGTTATAGTTTTCAGGTGAAGTGACTTCTAATATGATATCAAAACAAGATTTAGTTCAGAGGTCTTCTGATTGAATGAGTCTCACTGCAAGTATGTTTGCTTATTTATCTCATTTATTACTCATCTTTATTTTTCTATTAAAAATCAGGTCTATGTGTTATTACATACATAAGGAGAAATGTTAATAATCTATCTAACGATTAATATATATTGTTGGACTCTTGTATAATAGATATAGCTTTTGGCTTTAATAGTTTCCAAGAAGAAGTTCATTTATGAACATGTTTACAACTTACAATACAAAGATTTTCTTGCATTTCAAAATACATTCAATTTCCACAAAAAACAAAGAAGAAGAAGAAGAAGAAGAAGCAATAGAAAAATTACAAAAGATCAAGTTAAAGAATGTGCTTTGAATATGTCAAATGCAATTCAAGAGAAAAAATAATAATAATTGAAATAGTTTAAATTATGGAATAATATTATAGATAATCAATTTGTATTATATTTTATTAGATTCTGTGTTCAACTAGACTTTCAGGTAGGTGTTCAATTAAAAAACCCAGTTTGTATTTGAACAAAGTTACTTAATACACATTCAGAAAAACAAATGTTTTCCATTTCGAACATTAGGTGTCTATAATAAATAAACCAGTTAAACGTGTAGATGATAAGAAGAATAGCAAAGAAGTCTCCCCAATATGTATATATATAATCCAAAATAGTCAACATAATGTAATGTACATCCTTTGTGAACTGTATCCCATATATCACTGTTACAAAAGTCAGAAACGAAAATAGGTCTAAGACAGAAAAGAAAGAAAAAAAGTAGCAATTAAAATTTAACTATAGTGTGGTTGAATAATTAATTAAAGCAACTCTCTCTCTCTCTCTGCTTGCCCTTTTGGTTTTTTTTCTTATTTCTTTTTTTTTTTTACCAAGTCGAAAAGGCAGATAGGTCCACATACCCTTACAAAGCACGGTAAGTGGACGGTGCTAGTAAGTTTCCTTTCCCCGTGATTCTTGCCTAGCTAGAAACCTTTTCCTTATCATGATTTTTGTTTTTCTATTAAAGATTCACAAACATGGCTGATCCTAACCTTGTATTATTATGCATATAATGCCAATACGAGGGCCTAGGACTATATTAGAATAAAAGAGTTGCTTTACCCGCCTAAAACTTTTGGATTTTTGGGGGTGGTGGGAGCTTAAGCTTCCAAATTAAAATGCATAAATGTTTTGATAAATTCCTTTTTCGTTTTTATTTTCATTACTAATTTTTTTGATATTTTAAAACTGTACATCTATTAGGATGAAAGTAATTCTTTAACAGTCAAGCATGACAAGAACGTTTAAGCTAACCCTTCTAATAAAAATAAATAAATTTAACTTGAACTTATGGTTCAGACCTTTTATCACTTAAAACAATTGAGCTACCACCTCTTATTGATAAAGGATAAATTCCTTTTTAACTGATGGATAGATAAGACTGAAGGTACTCTAAATCTCTAAGGTGGCACAAAAGGGTGTAGCGGCAAAAGTGAGTGCGTCTTGGGGCAATGCCTATATAACGTAACGCATGCAATATGTCAAAAAGATTGGGCGGAGTTTTTATTTTCTAAAAACTTTTCCTTTTGCTGCAAGTGGAACTTACACAAACCTCAAGGAGTAAAGAAGAAGAAGAAGAGGAAGAAAATGGAAATGGGCACTCACAGAATAGGAGGCATGCCATAGAGATATAGCTTTTTCTCTTTAAGAAAAACATATTTGAAAATCTTAGTTTATGAATCATTATTAGCTATGATGATTTGCTACTTGTATATTCCTTTTAATGAGCATTCCAACACAAAAGACAAGCTCTGGTGCGTGTACAAGAGAAGCCAACCCATATCCATCTCAAAAGGTGAAGAATCGTAGAAGTCTCAAATGCAGGACCCCATAAGGCCACCTGATTAGAACCACCATTAGGGTCCCTCCTATGTATTGTATCAAACTTTATACCAGCCATTAATTTTCTTAAATACCAAAACATTTGTTATCTATTTAGAAAATAATATACAAATTGTTGCAGTTAATTTTTGTTTTTTTTTTTTTTGTGCAGTTACAATATTTATCATTATATAATGAATAGATGCATACTTAAAAACATGTATTAAGTAATCATATAATAGCTGTGAAAACTACACACCAAAGAAGAAAAAGAAAAAGAAAAAGAAAAGTGACAATATAGGTTACGGCATGATAACATGACTTAAAACGGTATGAAGCTAACGAATATAGCACAAGATAATTAAAAATAACAACATGAAATTAACTTATTTAACGTGATTATATTTTGTAGTTAGAGTTATAATTTGTTTGGAGACTTTTTAGTGATTTTCATCATGCGTTAAGACTTGAGTTTCACTGTATTTTATTCAGTAATTATAAGTTCGAATTCTTGATTTATTTATTAATTTAGAACTTATATTTGTTAAATAATTTAAAATGAATATGTTTAAACTTTAAAGATTAGTTAAATAACTTGTATCACCCTTTTATTAAAGGTTAGTAAATTTGATTGAAATTAGATTTGCAAAAATAATATGAAAGCATAAATAGGAGATGATACGTTACCATATGATGCACAAATTGATATCCCTAAGAAAAATATCTAGATGTGCATTCTATCATTTAATAATTTATTGCTATTATATGAAACATAAGCAACTGTGTCAATAATTTTAACATTATTCTTTATTGTTTAACCTTTTTCTTAGTGGATTCAACTTTAAAAATTAATTTCTATAGACTATGTGTTGTTTTAAATCAAGTCATGTAAATAAAAAACCATTTCCCTTAAAATAAAAAAAATAAAAAAAAAATAAAAAAAACTGAATAAAAAATAAAGCAAAAACTAATCAGGACTTTTCTCCATAGCATGTCTTTTGCACAAACCAGATGCCCAAGACTTGATACCTAAACTTAAAAGCCCTGCATGAACT
>JAJIYU010012949.1:0-14189 GCA_030144865.1 Tinospora cordifolia
ATAACTCTAGTGTGAACACCTCTTTATAGAGATATTAGGGTGAGAAGGGATTGAATCTACATCATAAAACTTTGATAAAACAAAAGCAATCGAGGGATGAGATAAGTTGTGTTTACTTGTTGATTCATTATTTTCAATTTATAGTGCAAAAATTGACCAACAAGAAATAAGATAGAGAAAGGATGACATGGGAAACACACCAAACTTAAGAGAAAAAGCAAGAAACAAAAGAAAGAAAGAAAGAAAGAAACTTTCTCCATTAAAAAAAAAATTATGCAGCATACAATAATCTTTTTCCAATCGTGAGATGTTTAAGTTCACAATGGTTGAGACATTTATTGATGTCAATAACATGAGGTTTTCAATTTAACTAGTATACTAGATGAAAAACTTCTAATTGTGTAAAGATTCTTAATAAGCAGAAGTATTTTGGTTTTAGAAAACCTGTAGATTCATTAGAGCTTTCTTAGTATTGGTTGTACTTGGATTTATAGGTTGAAATAATGGAGAAAATTATGACTGTCTAACCTAATCATGAGCTTAGCCCAACCTTAGGGCGCCTGCAATGCCTGAGCGGGCGTTGGGTATAATAAACGCCCGCTCAGGCGCCAGCTCACTAATTAAAAAAAAAAAAATTAAATTAAACGAGGCGTTGAGCGCTCGGTTTGCACCGAGCGCTCAACGCCTGAAACTAATTTTTTTTTAATGCTTATGTGGCAAATAAGGGGCGCTCAATGGGGGCCAACTCGGCGCTCATTGAGCGCCCGTTGAAGATGCCCTTAGGATGAGGTCTAACTATGCCTAGTTGTCCGACACATTGGCCGAGTTCACGGTGGGAGATTGATCAAATTCGTATTGTTGTACATTGTATGCTTGTCTTGACCAAGCTTAGCTTGCCCTACTCCGTTATATACCATTTTCCTTAGTCCTAGCTAACGATAGACAGTTTCTTGAATTCTCTTTTCATTGCTTCATAGGCTCATCATTGGCCTCTGCAGGGCTTGTCCTTGTTGAGCTCCACTTCGCCTAAGTGGGAATTAATATTACATCAATATTTTTCTTTGCTCACTCCAATATGCCTCTTGTCTATTAGTTTCCTTTTTTTAATCATATTGGTATAAAATTAATCTAACATTTCTATTGATGAAGGATTGGATGGTCAATGGCAAAAAGGTTAACGGGTTGAGCAGAATGTCACTAAATAATAATCACCTCAAGTTCACAATGTATAAGCATTACTTTGGAAGTTCTAAATGCTAGTCTTTGGCAAATCCCTAGAATGTTGGAGATGATATTCAGTGGCTACATGGTGATCCAAGGATGACTTGAGACATCCCTCAGTTATATGCAACATATTCCCATCAAACTAACAAAAAATGAGCAGCAACCTCCTTTACAGTATTTATTGATATTCCATTTTCTATATAATAAAATAATAGAATATTTATTTTAAAGTAATGCATAAGTAAAAATAAACAAGAAACTAAGACTAATTTGGATAACTTAAGTTAGGAACTTAATCTCTTGACGACTCTTTCATTAGGCCTAATATTAAGCAAATGAAAATCTTTAAAATTCTCATTCGTGAGGGCCCCTAGCCAAAAGAAATGTCTTTCCATCATTCAACAACATTATATGATTGCATACTTTTTCTTTTGTTTCATTCCAAAGTGGCAGAGGGTGTACAAAAGTTTTTGTACACTTCTCTTTAAGACTATACTTAAATTTTGTCCTTTCATGTTTTATACTTCCTTATGTGTCTTGTAATCAACAAGGTTTTAATTTTTAGCATATTTGTAGCAGCCTTGAAAAACAATCTTAGGGATGGATATTCTATGAAGAAAATTCAATTAAACATGAATAAGTAAACTTATAAAATAATTTTTTGATTGAAAATAATTTATGGCACAAAAGCTTTTTTTTGTAAGAAAATAAAAGATGATGTCATAAACAAGCATTAACTAATATATATCAAGTATTATCCTTTCTTTTTTTACTTCAAATAAAGAGATTTTTGAAGGCAAATAAGTCAATTTACTGTAATTTATTTATTTAAGGCTAGCATATGCACATGCGCATTTTAGCAAAATTATTTGTTATTTAACGTTAAGTATTAAATTTCAGGGTATAATTAACATTATTATTTTTATTTTTCTGAATATTATTATATCAATATTATATATATATATATATATATATATATATATATATATATATATATATATGTATATATTTCATTGTGCATGCTTTTTAGTCTTAATAAAAGTTACACCCTTTATCCTTTATACAACCATCTAACCATGTGTAGGTGCTCATAAAATGAAATTAAAAATAAATTTTGTTCATGCTAACTAAAGTAAAAGGTGAAAAAATAAACAAAAAGAATTAATAAAGTGAAACTACATCACATTCCTACATTTGAGAACGTTAAACATAAATATTTCACTTTATATATGGCAGGGGCCGTGCGAACGCATACACCCTCTACCACAGATTATGACGGAGACTCTCCCGCTTGGGGAGATCTTAGGTGGGTGCCCCTCCTAAGTGCAATGGGGTCACCAACCTAGGTCATGAGGCTTCTTGATCACCTATTGACCCGTCCAGGTAAGTATGTCTTTGTTTGCTCATCTGCTTCTTTTTTGTACCACCCTTCCATACTTCCCTTTTCACACTTTCCCCATGTGGGACTAAAACCAGTGACGCTAACCTGTTTTCTTAAGGGATTTTTCAAGGAAAATGCAATTTTGGCTACTTGCCCAAACAAACAAATACTTGGCAGCATAATTGTCATACATATAATTAATGTTATGGCCATCTAAGCACTACTACAAACATGCCAACCACTGGGTTATATGTTAGTTTTGGTTGAATTGATTAGTTTTCCTTTTCTTTCTTTTTTTTTTCCAGACCATACTTCAGTCGTTCCATGGTCTTTACTGTCTTAGATACTCTTTAAAATGGTTAATATTCTTTGTGATTGGTGAGTTATTATCTAATTGATTTAAAAATCAAATCAATGACATGACCAACAGATCACACAATTGTTTTATCTGATGTTGATTTGCAAGGGTGTTTGTCATTTTACTTCACAACTTCCATTCCATCTCATCTCTATATTAATTTTCACAAGAATGAGGATGACTAGGAAATCAACTTAATGCTTTTAATATTTCTCCTTTTGAAAACAATAAAAGTATCAAATTAACAAAATGGTATTAAAGATTCTTATTTTTAAAAAGGGTTAATAAGCAAAAATATCTTGAACTCTTTGAATTTTTGCAAATATATCCTATGTCAAGACCCCTTCCTTATAGTGAATGTTAAATCGACCAGCACAGTATTCTAACAAACCTTTTCTCAATATAGAGCTCGCCAAAATACTGTTAAGCCTCTTAAAACCACCGTACATCACTACCAAAGTAAGCATAATAAATGCGAAAGCAACTAGAATAAATAATTACAATAGAATTTTTTTTTGGACAAAAGTTAACTATATATATACAATGTTCTAAATTTAATAGTAGCAGAGTGTCTAAGTTAAAATATCTACAATATTTTTCTCATTTCTTATACATTATACTAACCTTCAAAACAGTAAACCACATGAAAAAAATCTACTAAAGTAAACGTGGTGTACTATGCGATGACCACTTTCTTCCCCTTATCCACAGAAAAAGAACTTAAAATGTTAGAGTAGTGAGCCAATTTTGTCCACAACGGCTCAATGAGTAAGGTAACCTCATCTATAACTTAGAACAAGAATTCTAGAAAAAATAATGTTATGTATGAATGCACAACAATAATAATGTGAATGAGTACAATAATTAATGAATGCTAAATTTAGAATATATTCGTGCACCTTCTATTTTGAAAACGGTTTTAATGTTGAAAACACATAAATCCACTCGAACATGTGAAACTCGACGGTTAGGCGTATACTTATATCATATCACAGGGAGCTAATTGATAGACCTAGCCCGACGTACCCCTGAGTACGACAACCACTCATTTTCAATGCTCTAGAGGAGCCCAATTGATAGACCTGGCCCGACCGTACCCCTAGGTACGACAGTCACTCATCCTTAATGCTCTACCACATCTAGTACCCTAACTCGCACCCGGACCTCGATATTTGGTGCCTATTTTCTTTTAAATCACATTTAAAGATTGCAAATGCATCTCAATATGCAAGAACATTTCATTTATGATAGAATAACAAGTTAAGTGATAAATTAGAAAACACTACTCACAAAGATGCTCGGCTCCCGGTGCTCCTCTAGTGACCGATCGCGTCCCGCTGATGTTTGATCCTGCATGATCAACTTAGTTTCTTAATATTTACATAAAACTTGGCTCAAATATAACTTTATGGTCCTTAGTAAAGGATTGACTTGGTCAATTGTAGTCAACTTTATCTAAACCTAACCCTTGCCGACCTATCAAATCAATGAGGTCAACGTGATTAACAAGGTCAATTAAGCATTTAATATTGACTCAAAATGCTACAAATATGTATTTGTAACACCCTGGCCCCCAGTTCGTCCCTTGCGAGTACCCTTGGGCCGTGCTCGTTCAGAATGCGCGCCCATTCGACTGGGAAGCCGCCGCCGCATCGTCCGCAGAAAGCTGGAGCGCTATTGAAATCATTTCTCAGATTCTATTTTCTCTTTCTTTCTATCTCTTTCAGGAAATAAAAATCCATTTTAAATAGTCATGGGATTTTTATTAAAATAAAATTTTAAGTAAATAGAATAAATCTGTAAAATTTTAAATGCAATGAGAAGCATCGAACTTAATATTTAAACAATTTAAAAATCTCCCAAAAAACTCAAAACATTTAGTCACACGTAAAATGTTTTAAACAAAAGGAAAGAAAAGGGTACATGCCCAGTTCAGTCAAATACAAAAATAAAATGTGCAACAAAACACTAACAACTTCTTCAGCGAGGTTTCAAAATAACTGAGTCCTCCGTGATGTCCTCAACTCGTGCTGTTTCAAAAATCACTTGAAAAAGAAAGGGGGTGAGCTCGAGAGCCCAGTGGATCATACCTACACATCACTAGCATTATGTAAACCAGAAAACAAAACATGCAAACACTTTCATTATATTAGGCGTTTCACACATTTATTTGTTTTGTTATAACCTAAGACCGGAAGAGTCTACAACCTTCTCGATAAACCCCTGTGATCCGGGAGTGAATCCGGGTACGCTATACAACCATATCGTGGGGACCACAGCCTAAGGAAGGGATAACGCTCTACAGCCATTACCAGCTTCCGAAGACCATATCGGTTGTCACATGCAGCTCTCTAGTGGGGATAACTACGATGCGCTTAGGGCTAGTCCATCGCAAGAAGACTTATGATGCGCCATTGGCTCGTCCATCGCACTAGTACGTGTGTTCTTAATCGTCCTTTAATCTTCTTTAATTTCACAGTTCATTCCAAATCATGCCAATCATCCATCAAAGTAAAATAAATTTTCAAATAAAAAAGTTCTCATGCTTGAATATTCAAGAAACACTTCAATGGAACTTACTATGCAAAATACTAAAGCAATATAATCGGTCATCATGGATTCACATACATAATTTCAAACAAAAATTCACAAAATATCCTAGCATACTTCTAGTTACATTAAATGTAAACACATATCACGTTTTACATTCAAAGTCTAAATAAGGCTAGGGAGTAAAGTAATCCCACCCACCTTAATTTTTCTAGTGTCGCTCGTGCCTACGTGGCGCGTCAACAATTTTGATATGAAATTAAAATCAAGATAATTCATTAATTTAATTTTTTTACATCAAAATCATCCATTCATATTCAAAGTAATTCTATTACGAACAAAATAAGACTTCTTAATATAATATCTATGCTAATCTCCAAAAATATTATTTGTCATTTGAAATTATTTCTAAGCCTTCAAATCTCATCCATCGTACTCATTTTTAGGAAATAATTTATTTCCATTAATATCAACTCAGGGATTTAGGATTGAAAGGACTATATTTCTCTAAAAAATATTAGACTTCCTTAAATTTTCAAAATAATTCAAATAATAGGTTTTTAAAATATATCTCTCAACCTTCGAACCCCTTTAACTTTGATATCCAACGTCCAACATCCACCCAAAAATCCACAAGCATAAGTAATGGTTCTAGCAAAATATAAATAAAGTTTCAAATTTCTAAATCTTATTTTGCATGTCTAAAATCAACGAAATAGAAGATTTTCAGCTTTCATAAATTTAGAAGTCTAGAAACGTATATATTATACCTCTTCTACCATGTAAATTCATTTCTAATTAAATGAGAATGGTATCCGCAAAATTATATCTCAACCATCTATTCAAAATTTATACGCATCAAAATAATATTTCTACTAAAATATTGATTAGGCTTCAAACTTCATATTTTTTTTGACGGTTTTGATTCCTTAGTCTTCATTTCGCGCATCAAAATCGAAGAAATAAATAAAATAAATAAATAAATCTCTAGCCATCTAAGAAAATTTAGAAATCAAAACTATGAGAACATTGAAATCAATACTACGAACATGACAATGTAAGAACGTTGAAATCGAATTTTTACCACTGTTAGGCTTTTCCTTGCACGCAATCTGCACAACTTTCACATTTGCAATTCCTTCACAAAGCACGAACCAGTAGATGCAAGCACTAGTTGGATTTTCTGGTAACTCGCACAGCACGTTGCCCCTTTCCTTCGGTTCATCTTCTTGAACACAAACAGAATGCAACGTCAAAGATGGTGGATAGCAGCTACACCTCGGCAAACAGCAACAGCTGGAAAATGCAAAATAGAAGGTGCACAATGAAATCACGCACAAGCCACACTTCTTCGTTGTCCAAACCAAACTTCCAGATCTGAAAACACCATACACGCACCAGCTGCACCACAGCAGTCAACAACTTAGCAGCAAGAATTTGCTGATTGATTTTTTTTTCTCTTCGTCTCACACCAAACAACACACGAACAAAACGGTAGCAGGTAGTTCTTCACAAATCACGCACAACAGCAAGCTACAACCCAACGGGAAGGGCAGAGCAATGAACTGCAAGGGCAAAGCAAACCAGATCCGGTTAGATCTGGAAACAGAATGCCAGCTGGTTGCATATCTAAGCTCAACTGAAGCGAACGTGGCTGTTCATAGCAGATCCGGCGTGATTTGAGGAGAAATGAGGTTGTCTGTTATAAATCTGGCGAGATCTGGAATGTGATAGCTGATTTGTTGCAGATTCGGCATGCTACAAACTAGATCTAGTGATGGCGAACCAGATCTGGCGTGATTTGGGAAATGGAATGGCAGCCAGCTACCTTCTTCCTCTTCATTCGCGAGATGCAGCTGAGCTCCCTCTTTGTGCAACGAGATCTGGAACGTGTTGCAGATCCAGAACTAGATCTAGAATGTGGTGGTTGTAAATCCGATGAGGTCCGGCGAGATTGTGGCTATAGATCTTGCTGAAGAACCAGATCCGATGAGATCTAGTTTCTCTTCTTTTTTTTTTAATCTTAAGTCCAAGATAATATTTGGATGAAAAATCTGGACTTTTCTTTTTGATTCTAGCTCTAGAACTTGAGAAAATAATGCAAATTGATCATCTTTTTTTTTGTGTATGCTTTGTTTGTATGTGTCCAAAACCTGGAGCAATTTTTCCTTTTATATATAAGCTCACTTAAATATTAATATATTTTTTTCTTCAAATCATAATCTTTCATCCTTTTTTTGTGGTAATATTATTATTATTATTTTTTTTTCAAATAGATTTTTTTTCATTCTATTAACCCCATGATATTCAAAATACAGATTTACATATATCTGAAAAAATATATCTTTTTTTCACCAAAAAAGTATATTATTATTTTTTTTCTGTTGCGACGTGCTTGCGTTACAAAAATTTAGGCTCTTACAATCTACTATCCTTAAAAGAATTTCGTCCTCGAAATTTAAGAGTACGAACGCCTGTATGATGTTATCCTGTCAGGTGTTCTTGATGAAGAGAGCTGAGTATTTAGTTTGCATCTCGCTCTCCAACTCCCAAGTCGCCTCTTCCAAATCATGATGTCTCAACAACACCTTGACCAAAGGAATGTCTCCTAAAACTCTGCACCTTACAGTCTAGTATTTTGACTGCTGGTTCTTCGTAAGTTGCATTGTCTCGAAGTACGACTGTTAGTTGCATAGCAGACTAACTATACTATAGGTATTTTATGTATAATCTACATTAGTGTAATAGAAAATTTAATTTATTTGCTTATATTTAGTTAAATATACATTTAGAACATTGTTGCATGATTAGTTGCATATTAGCATGATTTAATGTTATTTCTAACATTTTTATATGAATATAATGTTCGAGAAAGGTTTTCAGTGTTTATGCAGGTTTAGAATGAACCGGAATAAGAATAGGAGCACGCGATGAGTTGAAAATGGCCAAAAATAAGGAAAAGTCACTAATGGCTGCGGTTGGCAACGTCAACCGTGGTAGACGGAACAAGGAACTAGAAGAAAACATCATCTCGCTGTGGACCCCAGTCGATTACTTACGGATCACAGTCGCTCGAGAGATTTCACATATTCGATTTTCTTTTCGTACTGTAGACCGCGGTCGGTCACTTACGGACCGCGGTCGCTCGAGAGATTTCACATATTCAATTTTTTTCGTACTGTGGACCGCGGTCGGTAGGCATGTTTTATTATTTTAGGGTTTTCTTTAGTGAAATACTATAAATTGGTCATTGTAGTAGGGTTTTAGAAGATGATCTGTTTTAAGAACGAAAAATTTCTAGAGAAAAACGACTGACAAAGGAGAACAGAGAGAAGACGGAGAAGAATTGAAGATCAAGGTTCAAGATTTGAGTATGTTTATTTATGATCTAAATTCTTTGATGTGTGAACTCTTAATCATGTCAGGCTAGGTTTATTTTAAGTCTAGGTGTAAATATGGATTGTAGAATCCTGATATTCTTATTTTAATTAATCTATTTCTAAGGCTTTGTTTTATAATTTGGATTCTTAATGCTTTCTTTTTACTGGCCATAAAAGGAATGATTATAGAATGTTAATCTAACTCGGGAGGGAGGATTAATACTTTGAGAATGAAATTATAGACTTAGATCAATCAGTTGACTAAGAGGTTGTTGATTGCCTAGGAGGTTGCATATTATAATTGTGTTTAATACATTAGACTATTTATTGTACGCCTCGGGAAAGGGTATTAGTAATTAGACTAATAAGTGTTAAGGTACTTCGAGAGAAGGTTTTGGTGACTAGTGCTAAAACCTACAGAACAAAGGAATTTGATTAATTGAAGTAGAAATTGAAGGTGATCACAAGAAAGTTTACTATCCTAGATAATTTAATCTATGGAGTTTTCAATAATTTACTTTTTAGTTTTATATTTGACTGTTTTCAGGAGTTTAATTTTAATTCTTAATCAATCAAATTTGTAGCTTTAATAAAGTTTAAATTGATAGAAAATTGGGCTTTCAGATAGTTGATTTTTATACGTTCCCTGAGGACGATATCCGATCTCACCAGTTATTACTATTGCGATCTCGTACACTTGCAGGGTCATCAACAAAGACCTCCTATCAGTGTATGACATGTGATGGGTCTGGCTCGTACTTCCACAACATCGACACATGGAGTACGTTATGAATTGAGGACATACAATTTGGCGAGTCTAGCTCATAGGCGCACTCAACGACTCGCTTGAGTATCTCGAAAGGACCAATAAACCTCGATGCTAGCCTCCCCTTGATTCCAAACCGTCTAATCCCTTTCTGTGGACTAATCTTGAGGAAAACTATGTCACCAGGTTGGAACTCAAGAAGCCTTCTTCGTTTGTCTGCATAACTTTTCTGCCTACTCTGAGTTATCATTAGCCTTTTCTGAATTTTCTTTACTTGAGTGTTCATTTCTTCTACCAATTCTGGTCCTGTGAGGACCTGATCCTCAAAGTTTGCCCAACAGGATGGTGATCTGCAGGGTCTACCATAGAGCATTTCATATGGAGCCATTCGTAAGCTCGCCTGGTAACTGTTATTGTAGGCGAACTCTGCCAAATGTAGGTACTCGCCCCAGTTGCCCTTGAAATCAAGGACACACACTCTTAGCATATCTTTTAATATCTGAATGACCCTCTTAGACTACCCATCAGTCTGAGGATGGAATGCAGTGCTCATGGTGAATCTATTTCCTAGCTCTTTCTGCAAACTCCGCCAGAATTGAGAAGTGAACCTCGAATCTCTGTCAGACACGATGGTCCTAGGAACACCATGGAGTCTTACAATTTCCTTGACATATAACTCTCCAAGTTTTCCAATGGGATCTGTAGATCAAATAGGTAAGAAGTAAGCTACCTTCGTCAAGCGATCCACAATTACCCATATGGTATCTTTCCCTTTTTGACTCCTCGGTAGGCCGCTAACAAAATCCATTGCAATGCTATCCCACTTCCATTCTGGTATTGACAGTGGTTGCAACATCCCTGAAGGTTTCCTGTGCTCTGCCTTCACTTGTTGACATGTCAAACATCTAGAGACATAGTAGGCTATGTCCCTTTTCATGCCTCTCCACTAGTAGGTCTTCTTGAGATTTTGGTACGTCTTGTCACCACCTGGATGCATCGTATACTTACTTTGATGAGCCTCATCTAAGATGGTTCTTTGGCACTGTCCATTACTCGGCACACAAATTTTATTCCCTAATCTCAGTATACCCTCTGCATCAATTCTAAAGTCTATGTGCTTGTCTTGTTTAACACCTTCTGTAAGATCTGCAATCCACTTGTCACTTTTCTATTCGTCCCTACTTTGGTGTAATATGTCTCGTTGGCAAGTCATAGCACAAGTACGCCCGTTTCTTATCTGATGCTATACCCAAGTTATATTCACTAATTAACTGGTACATCTGTCCTCTGTCGTCATCCTGCTTGCTAATTTTTCTGTTGAGTGCATCAGCTATCACATTGGCCTTGCCCGGATGGTAGTGCAGCAAAAAACCATAGTCTGTCAAATATTTTACCCACCTTCTCTGCCTCAAATTTAATTATTTCTGAGTATAAACATATTTCAGGCTCTTATGATCTGAAAATAGATCAAAGCTCTCCCCATAGAGGTAGCGTCTCCAGATCATCAGTGCAAGTACAATCGTTGCCAACCTAGATCATGGGTAGGGCAATTCCTTTCGTGGATCTTCAATTGCCTTGAAGCATACGCTACTACTTTCCCTCTTGCATCAACACCGCACCTAATCCAATCAACGAAGCATCGGTGTATAGAGTGTACCTCACACCATGAGTAAGCGTGACTAGAACGGGTGCTGAAGTCAACCTTTTCTTCAATTCTTGGAATGCTTGTTCGCATTTATCATTCAAAAAGAATTTCTCTCCCTTTCTGGTTAACCTTGTCATTGGTCCAGCCAATTTTGAGAAATCTTGAATGAACCGGCGATAGTATCCAGCCAAACCTAAGAAGCTTCTAATTTCTGTAACAGTCGAAGGTTGTTTCCAGTTTGATACCACTTCTACTTTCTTAGGGTCTACTAATATTCCTTCTGCTGAAATCACATGGCCAAGGAACTTGATCCTTTTCATCCAAACTCACACTTGTTGAGCTTGACATACAACTCATTTCTTCTCAATACTTCCAAAACAATATGCAAATGTTCAACGTGTTCAACCTCTGACCTAGAGTAGATCAGAATGTCATCCACAAATACCACGACAAATTGATCTAGGTACTGTCTGAAAACTTTGCTCATCAGATCCATAAATGTAGCCGGCGTATTGGTTAAATCAAACGACATCATGGTGAACTCGAAGTGCCCATATTGAGTTTTGAAAGTTGTTTTGTATATGTCAAACTCTCTAATCCTTAGTTGGTGATACGCTGACCGTAGATCAATCTTGGAAAAACTAGTGGCTCCCCTCAACTGATCAAACAGGTCCTCTATTCTAGGCAACGGTTATTTGTTCTTTATCGTTGCTTGGTTTAACCTACGGTAGTCTATGCACAGTCTCAAGGATCCATCCTTTTTCTTCACAAACAGTACTAGAGCTCCCCATGACGACTCGCTAGGTCTGATAAATCCCTTCTCGCGGAGCTCATCAAATTGTGTCTTTAGTTCAATTAGTTCTACCAGAGCCATTCTGTAGGGTGGAATGGTTATGGGGTTAGTGCCTAGATGCAATTCGATCTTGAACTTCAATTGTCTATGTGGTGGGAATCTCGGTAAATCATTAGGGAACAAATCCGCATATTCCATCACTACAGGTATATCTTGTATTTCCCTAGCCTTTTCGATATCCTCTTCTAATAATTGCCTAAAGTCCACTTTCTATTTTAAAGAATATAGCATGGTTAACATAAGACTCCTTGGCAATCTCTGCATGTCCCCATCTATCTTCAATACCCCACCAAATGGTAGCCTTACCGTCACTCTTCGTCTTTAACAATCGATCTGTGTTTGATATTGGGTCAACCAGTCCATACCCAATATCACGTCATATCCATGAAAAATGGAGTGCACAGAGATCAGTTGAAATTAGCTTGTCTCCAAACATAAGGTCACATCTACTGTATTTCTTTGAACTCATAGTAGTCCCTATGGGCGTAGCTACATCTAACGTCACTGGCAACAGACTCGTAACCAATTGTAACCTATCTACTAGGTTCTTAGAAATAAAGGATCTAGTGGCACCCGAATCAAACAAAACTTGGACAGCAATGCCAAACAAAAGAAATGTACCTTCCACCGTTGGAGTGGGATTTGTCTGGGTGTCTACAGCATACAGATTGGCTTGGTTTCTCTGTGGTGGCTGTGGCTGTGTCTACTGCCTCTGCTGAGGGCGATTACCCTATCCACGGGTCTGTTGTTGCTGCTGCAGGGGTGCTGGAGCCCGTGCTCTAGTAGGATAATACTTTACAATGTGCCCTTGTTGTTTGCATGTATAATAACATAACCCTAGCTTTCTACCATGATCTGTCTGATAGTCTCTGGCACGGTCGGGTCGAACCTGCTGTGCCTACGGCTGTTGCTGAGGCTGAGGCGCTCTGTGCCCCTCCTATTTGCTGGGCCTCTTCTGCGAAGGTCCCGCAGCCTTCTCTGACCTAGTCCTCTTCTTAGCCTTCAATGCCTGCTCAAATTCTAGGTCTCTCTCCAAGATTTGCGCCCTCTCCACAGTATCCATAAAGGTCATCAACTTAAGCGGTGCCAAGATCTTTCTTATTTTCACTTTCAAACCCTCAATGAAATGATCTGTCTTGGATTGTTCATCCATGACCAAAGCAGGAACAAATCTGGCAAACTCTGTAAATCTTTTCTCGTACTTTTTGACCGTCATAGTCCTCTGCTTTAGGTTGACAAACTCTGACTGTGGCTATCTCTTTCTTGCTGTGGAGAAAAACTTACTATAGAACCTTGTCTTGAATTCCTCCCAAGTCATAACCGTCTGATCAATGGTGGGATCGTTCACAATCATCTCCCACCAATGGTAGGTTAGCCCTACCAATTGATGCACTGTCAATGCCACTCTCGTGGGCCCTTATGCTCCCATAGCTTCTAGGTGCTTATTCATATTTGTGAACCACCTGTCAGCTACCGGATAATCACCAATCCCCTCAAAAGTACTGGGACGTAGCTTCTGGAACTTCACCAATAGGTCTTTCTGCTCCGTGGAAGTGGACCCCTGATGGGCCTGAGCCTGAGCCTGTGCCGGTGGCTTTATTGATAGTTGTGGCTGTACCGGTGCTGATGGCTGTGGTGATGCTGATGGTTGTTGGGTCCTCATAGCCTACTTCACTGCCCTCTGCATCATCTCGGTGATGGCCTCTGACGTCAGTGTAACCACTACCGGTGCCGGTGTCACAGGAGTGCCCTCATCACTATGCCCTGTCTCGGCTCCATCCCTGCCTCTGGTCACACCTCTCCTGGGTCTACCTCGACCTCTTTGCATTATCTACAAGTCAAAGATTTATTTTAGTATGCAATAATTTAATTTATTGAAGCAAAAAATTTTCAGTATCCATCAATACCCTTCACGTCATCATGCTATTGTAACTCTAAATTCAAGTCTCTAAGTTTTCAATTTGTTTAGTGGCTTAGGGGTTTATGCTTCTAAGTCAATAGTTAATATGTTTGTTTCTGGGTATAGGAATTT